>JAMJFZ010000113.1:8230000-8415000 GCA_026225945.1 Cricetomys ansorgei
GCTGTGTTGCAACTACTGTTGATGGTTTTGTTGCACAGGTCTCCAGGTGGTCCTGAACTCCATCATCAAGGCCATGGTGCCTCTGCTGCACATCGCCCTGCTCGTGCTGTTCGTCATCATCATTTATGCCATCATCGGCCTGGAGCTCTTCATGGGGAAGATGCACAAGACCTGCTACAACCAGGAGGGCATAATAGGTAAGAGGAGGGCTCGGGCAGCAGGTATCCAGGAGGGTGTTGCTCCCTTCATAGCTGCTTCCCTTGGAGAGGCTGTGCCAAGCCACCTGTGCCACAGGACGGGATGAATCGCTCCGTCCCCCAGACTTCAGACCATGATGATATGAAGGGTGGGGCTGGGGTCTGCATTCTTTCCCTCTCGTGTCTGTTTTCACTACTATAGCTCTCTGTTCAAACAACAGATAGAAGCTTTGTCCAGCACTAAGATGCACTGTGTAAGGATCTACATAGTTGGAGAAGCAATCAAAGGTTTAGCACCATCTTTCATCAGTTTCTCACTCTTGACACAGACCCCGCGTGTGTGAGCCGCTCCTGCTGAGGAGCGTGTGTATCCTGCAGTATGCCAGTGTGCTTCAGCACCCAAGCCCGTCGGGAACTCTTTACCCCAACCCATCACCACCCATCTTTCTACCCTCTTAGAGTTGGCCCATGCTCCTTTGCAGTTGCTATTTTTTTTCTCCATTCAAAGGCAGAAACCTCAGGGTCCTTCCCAATCCCAAAGTAGACGGAGAGGCTACCACTGAATACCCCCTTGCCACCAGCGAAGATTCTGTTCCTCAAGGAAAAGGTTCAGCTCCATGTCACAACTATCTATCATGCCTTTCTGAGTCTCCACTCTTTGTGTTCCTTCCATAAATCAATGAATTAAACTGGCAGTGCTGGCTCCTTAAGCACTTTCTTGAGTGGCACCAGACTTTTGGCTTGCAGGATAAGACATAGACTGCTTTCTTTTTCAACTTGGCCTTTAAAAAAATTAACAGGACTAGAGAGATTATTCAGCAGTGAAAAGCACTGAGTCTTTCATAAGACTCAGGTTCAATTCCCAGCACTTACATGGTGGATCACAACCTCCTATAACTCCAGTTCCTGGGGATCAAACACTCTCTTCTGCCTTCTGAGAATACCAGGCACATAAATGGTTCACAGACATACATGGGAGCAAAACACTTAAACACTTAACGTAAAGTAAAAGAACTCATTAGCCTTGCTCTTTCTTATAAAAACAAAAAACAAACAGAAATTGATAAGGTTTTAAACAACCATGTAAAGTAGTCTAATACATATACACATTCATGTATGCAAACACACACAACATTGGAAAACAATCCCCATTCCAAAGCTGTTAGCCGTGCTAAATTTTTATTATTTCATTTTTCAAAACAGACCTGTCATTTTTATTTGGGCATTATTGAGTACAAGGGAGAACAAATGCCTGGAGCACTAGTAATAGAGGCTTCCTTCTCCCTCTCTCTCCCCCATCTAGCCCGAGCTGCAAGTTAGGTCTGATGAATGGTGGTGGCACCAATCTGTGTGACAGAGTGAAATGGAAAACTCACACCCATCAGCCACCATGACCACATGGTGTGCTAGGGCACTGTGACTGGGTGTACGAACTGGGCATCTGCAAGGTTGCTCAGCCATTGTCACAAGGTCACAGCAGGACAAACATCGCCTAGAAACACATATTGACAGAATCATTTTATTTTCACCCCCTAATAAAAGAAGATTCCATTTAAGGTAACTTACTTACTCTCAAGAGAATTTCTAAATTATTTGAGTTGTAATTGTGTAAAATTGGTGACCGTTTAAAAATATGTTAGCTGATATATAATTTTTAATTGGAAGAGCAAGTCCCTGCCTTCCGGTAAAATCTGAGACATTCAACCTCACTTAAAGAATACCAGCCAGGATAATGATCAGTGCTTCCCTTTAATTCAAACCCTTCCTCTTTCTCAGTTATCTGTAGCTAACTCCAATTCAGTAACTTACCTAACTGATCTGTAGCTGCCCCCGAATCAATAACTTACATGGTTGGTTGGAACTCCTTAAGAACTGACCCCAGCACGAATAAATTTATGCAGTTACACTACATGATCAGTAACTCTCTGGACCCAAACCTGCCAGACTATCAGAGAGGTACAGAATCTCGGTGATTCCCCATCAGTTTGGCAGTGACTGAGGGTGGGACACTCACAATGAAATGGGGAGAAATTCTGTCATAGAACTAAAGGCAGTGACTGAGCCATGCCATCAGACACTGATGTACCACGAAGCCATGGAGACCTGCTTAAAACATTCAGTCATCTCTGTCATCTTCAGGGGAAGGTGGCAGAAGTACGTCTTCTCCTGCTGGTAATAGTCCTGCAAGGCTGTGAACAAATTACAGCTTGAATAAGAGCTGTTATAGTATGGGATTTGTTACCAGATCTCAGTGGCCTCAAGGGACAAGAAATTGGTGAGTATCATAAGCAAAGAAAACAGGGTGGCCACCTCTTCCTAGGATACAGCCAGAGGCCCTGGGAAAAGCTATCTCCAGCACCAAAGACCTTCTTTGTCTGCCCTTAGGAAGAAGACCAAACTTGGCTTCAACTTTTGGAGAAGTCAACTTAAGCTCACACTGGCCTTGATTGTAAACAGGGACAGGAAAATCACCTGAGCTATCTCATGCATCCTTCCACAAAGCTCATGACATCATTTTTGTGATGGGTTTTTTTCTATCCAGCAACTTTGGAGGCCATTTAGTCTCCTGGTAGAAACCAAAAGAGCCAGGGTGTCAAAACTGTAATATCCCTCAGAAAGGTGTCATGAGACTCTAGTAGGAGCCAGAGTCACTATTGGGAAAGAGGTCAAAGATTCCTAGCTGCATCAGCCTTTCTTCTGGAACAATGAAGTTGAATTCCCCACCTTCCATTTCCTCACACTGTCTGCCACACCCAGAGTCTTCTCATGTCTCCCCGAAGACGTGTGTTCCCGGAAGAACACCATTTGGTTCCCACAAGGTGAGCGACCCCAATGAAGAAGAGAAAAAACCCACAGGGGCCTGTTCATATTCATATCCATAGACTAGAAGAAATCCAAGCACCCTTCAGAGCCAGCGTCAGTGTGTTTGAGAGTTTTGTATTGGAATGTTTGGTTTGCTTGTTTGTTTTGTTGTTGTTTTTGATTTTTAAATCTTAGACTTCAGCTTTAATTAATATATTATCTGCCATATTTAGATTTTACAGAAGACTTAGTGTTATAATTTTAATGGGAGATACACACGCGCGCACACGCGCACACACACGCGCACACACACGCGCACACACACACACTGAATTTTATATTCTTCTAAAGTTTCTAATCCACGTTTCTTGTAAGATCCAGATTCGGAGCCAGGGAGCTATTGTTCTGACTTTACGCTGTTCTTCCTGCGTCCAGGATCTGATGGCAATGGTCTCAAAAGAGGCTGTTTCCTCCCGATCTCCCGGGCAACTGCAGGCACCGTCCTGGTTGCTCAGCAGATACACTGCCATATGCCAATACCTTTTGTTTCTGGATGCCCCATCTGTCCAGTAAGTCTGGAGCCAGGGCACTCAGTAGCTCTTCCCAGCATGATAATTACCCCTGAGACTGGCACAGGATTTGTTGGCTAAACCTAGCAATGAAATCACTACCATTCTATTTTGTCCTTCAAGTTGAGACCTAAAAATGTAATTGCTGTTGTCCTGGTGGTTTTTCCTTGGAACCCTGCCGAAAGCTCCCCCAGGATCCCGTTCTTGCTGAAGTTGAGTCCATTTCTGAAGTCTCCTTTATTTTACCAAAGACTTAATTTGATCTTTCCACACTGAATACTCTCTTCAATTCTGTTCTGAAATGTATAGCCCACGTGGCTTTATTTCTCCTCCCCACAGTCCTGTTCTCCGCCCCACCAGGACCTTATGACTCTGCAGAAGGCCAGCACATCTTTATAGTCAAGCTTATTCCCTCACCCTGCAGTGTATGTCACTAGAACCTGCTGATCTGTGTGTTCACATTTTTCAAGTGTTCCTTTTTATAGATATCTATTTTTACTGGATCATCGCTGCTTCTTAATTGTTCTGTGATTTTTTTTTTTATTGTTCAAGGAAGATTTAAAATAGCACAGCAGCCTTGAGCCTGTGGATGATTTTCCCGAAGCTCATTCCCTTCCTTCCTTTATCCATGAGATCACTGCCCTTGGTGTCATTCTCTTCTAACGCATGTTTGTAAATTCCCCAACTACGTTTTTCCCCCAGTGAGCACTCTGGCATTTTCAGTGCCCCCCACCTTCCCTATTTCTACTGTTTTAGGAACTGATGAGGATCCAGGACAGACTCAGCCTAGGAGCCACATTGTGAATATATAACTGACATCTTTCTGCTACAAATAAGCACAGAGAAGTTCAAGTTTCACTTGATCTTTTCACTGTCTCTTTTGTCCCTCTGATTCTAGAAAGTTGGTTACAGAAAAAGAATGGAATTAATGATCTATTTGGTTCTTGGTTTTCCCGTTTCTCAACTCTCATTTTTTAGGTGCTTTGCTTTACTATTTTTAACATATTATTTAGGTTTGAAAATAACTTTCATTTCTCTTCTTTCAACAGCCTTAAATCCACATCTCTAAAGATTTGACAATTTTAAAATCATAAAAAGTTGGAACTAGGGGCCATTCAGTTCAGCTACCATAATATGTAACCTGTGAAAGCCAGACCTTGGATAAGGAAATGGTACGGACATTTGCTACCCTCCGGTAGCCGAGATCAGTAATGTAGACCTGTCCCCTTGGTCACTGCATACAGCACCAGGCAGAGAATGAGCCAGGGAGCAGCTTTATTCTGAGCAGCCCAAGCCTGGGAGTGAGCCAGCTGTCCATCATCTAGAGAAAGGCTAAACATTACAGTGGAATACACTGCTCAGCAATACAAAGGAACAGAGGGGACTGAAATGCAGCAACATGGTTGAACTCAGAAGCACCATGCTAAAGAAGCAGGAAGATGCAAAGAGCCTCCTATGGTGTGATTTTATCTCTATGAAACTTAAAGCAAAGGCAAGCTATGGGGCCAGAGAACAAATCAGCTTGTTAGGAGTTGGGGGCAGAGGCAAGGATGGACTACATACAGCAACATGGGAGTAGTTGAGGGTCACAAAGAGGAGGAGGCGACAGGTGCTACTTCTGTCCCCGGGAAGATGCTGGCACACACTTTCAACCACAGCACTTGCCTCCGTTCTCCTAAGAATCCCCCCACAGTCAAGGGTTAACATTTCTCTGCCTCTTCTTCTTGGGAGTAAACAGTTTCAATTAGAAGGCACAGGCACCAGCAGCCATCTAGCCAGCCATCTTTCATGAAAAGCCTGTGTCCCATGGGCAAGATAATCACACTGTGATAGCTTGAATCCTTATAAAAGAAGAGAAGATTCTGGGCATCTTATTATCTCTAAATGAAGAACCACAGGCAACTTCTCTCTCTGGAGTTGCATTTTCCCTGTCGTCAGAGGCAATTGTTTGTTCAAACACAGGTCTTCTGTTTGTTATTGCCAATACCTTCTATAGCTGCAAGATAAAATTCTCAGTTTCACAAACTCCGAATTCCTTACTTTTGTCTTTTCTAGAACAATTTACACTTGAAGTGGATGCCTCATTATTACTCTCTGATTGGCCACTTGGGTGTGATGCCATGCGATGGCAGATGGACAATACCTTAGCATCCGTGAAATCAATTGTGGTTAGAATGCAGTGCTCACAACACTTGGTTGAAAATACTGACCTATGACATTGTGCCCCTGACATCAATGTCTGGGCGCATCTGTTTTTAAATCCCACGCGAGGGCGCCAACTGAAACATGTGCGATTGCCGCTGGGGTTACTCGTCAGCCGCATCCTATTGTTTTTTCTCTCTAACTTCTTTTCTTCATTTTCTGCCCATCATTATCCCTCCCTCCCTTCCTTCTCCCTCCGTCCCATACTTCCTTGGTGGTGGAGATGTTCCAGCAGAAGAGGATCCTTCTCCTTGTGCTTTGGAGACAGGCCATGGGCGGCAATGTCAGAACGGGACTGTGTGCAAGCCCGGGTGGGATGGGCCCAAGCATGGCATCACCAACTTCGACAACTTCGCCTTCGCCATGCTGACAGTGTTCCAGTGCATCACCATGGAGGGCTGGACAGACGTGCTGTATTGGGTATGCAGATGGGACATCCAGAGGGTGGGCACATGGAGGGCTGGACAGACATGCTATACTGGTGGGCACGTGGAGGGCTGGAGACCTCTCTTGACTCATCTTCCTCCCCATGATATTGGGTTACATGTGCACACACAAGCTGAGGGGGTGGTTGATAAGTACCTTTGGTTTGTTCCAGGGCTTTCCTGAGAAACAAAGCATAATGTGTCCACTTTCACAAGGTGTCCCCACCACCAACCTTAGCAAGTGTCATCTTTAGCTTGCAACCATGGTGTGGGCCACTGGTGTGAAGCTGATGTTACAAGGATGAGCTTGGCTACACCTGCCTTAAGGATTCAATCTAGTTCCTCTTCCTGTTCTATAACTCCTGTTCTTAACCTTTCCCTATCTCTTACCTAAAAGGGAGCTATGGGCAGAAGTCTCAGTGAAAAGTCAGGACTGATCAATACGGAAGCACCATAAAGAAACAGATTTTGTATTGAATTTTGTAGCCTTCTGGCATGCAGTGATATTTTAATTCTCATGTTAGTCTTAACAGATTACTCCATCAAAGCCCCTCACTGTGAGCCAGAGACTATGCTTGTTGTAGGATAAATATCTAGAAATACCACATTTTTGAGTGCCAACCATTCAGAGTATATTCCCTTTAATTTAAAAAAGTTCCCTCATAAGATCTAACTAGCTGCCGACCTTTAAGTCCTTGGAGTGCCAGTAAGTACACATACCATATTTGAGCTGTCTTCATTCTGTCAGAGTTGAGTCCATTATTTGTAAAACCCACAGAAAGTATCATCTTTGTGGTGTTTTCCACTTCAGCATCAGAAATGACTTGCCAGAATCCAGTGTTGGCTCTTCAGAATTTGGGCAATTTAAAACATGCTGCCAGTTTGAAAATACCATCTTTCCCAAGTTTCTCAAATAGTCAAATCCACTTAGCCCTGGTGAAAACATCTAAGAGGCTGCATATTCCTGTCTGCAAACTAGAGCTGAGAGAGTAAGAAGGAAGCAAAGGAACGTCCCGTGTGTGGTTGCCAGAAAGAGAAGCAAGGCCAGGAGAAGTGCTGGCTTCTCCCAGAATCCAGGGCAGCTTTGTAACTGTGCAGAAACGTTGCTTTCTGCTGTTCTCACGTGCACTATCTCCTGTAGACTCAAAACCCTTCCTCGCCTTGACATCACTGTTAGCATGCCAAAGCCCGGATGTCGCTGTGAAGTTTGTACCTCTCTCTAGGTGGCTACTCGCAGCTCGCCTGTACCTTGTTCCCAGCCAATGTTTACTGAATGTCCTTGTGAGCCAGGGTGCTCTAGGGACTGAGGATTTGGTAATGAGTAAGACCCGATTAAGCCAAAGAAGCTTTGTCTGTAGAATAGGTGAGATTCTGGGCCGAAAACGCCAAAGCCTGTGTCACGGCAGGGCCGTTGGGTTGACATGCTGTCAGCAGACAGCACTGGTTGTCATCTACATCTACCTCAAACTGAAATGAAACCTTGGGAAACATTTTCAGGCTTGGTCTCAATAAAGAACCTGGTTTTGTATGATTTGAAAGACAATGAGATGGAAGTTGGATTTTCTATTGTTAGGCAAATCTACTTAGTAGAGCAGGCCCACTTCTTAAGTGGCCCTAACTATTCCTTCTATTTCGCACAAAGGACCTGGTCTCTCTGCAGATAGGCAGTTTGCACCTGTGCTATGTAGACCATGGATCTACAAGGTGCTGGGCTCCAGAGTGTCACCATATGAATCTCAGCCCATGCCTTCAGTTGCTGTGGAAAAGCCGGCTGTAGCATCGATTTGAGGGCAGGTGCAACCACAGGGAATAAGTATAATTTACTTTGCTGCTGGCGCTGGTGTACTCTTTATCATTCCCTCGCCCTCCCTCACTGCAAGTCGTTGATACCATACCAGCCAGATGTGACCCTAAGATGCTGTCATAGTGACAGCCAGAGTGGGGACTGTAAAGAAGCACACAACAGAAACTACCAATTTCCAGCAGCTGTGTTGTACCTTCTCTCCCGGGAGTGTGATGGAGCTCAGGCTAAGGACAGAAAAATTGTCAGAGGTGAAGGAGTTGACATTCCCAGCATCTTTCTGATCAGATTGTGTGTGTGCACACATGTGTGCATACATGAGTTATGTGTGCATGTGAACACACACGTGTACACTCGCACTCACATTGAGACTGGGCTTCCTGGTGGTTATTCATGATAGAGGCACCTCACGGCTCCATGTTCCTGTTGTCAGACAATTCCTCTGATTTCTTTGACCTTTCTATGGCCATTTCATCTTCTATTGTCTTTTTCCCTCCTTCTTTTTCCCTTAGGCAGTCCTCCTCAACCCTAGGCTTGTATCACTAACCCAGAGGCTCAAATCTCGAAATGTCTCAGCATCAAACATGGTGCTTTCTAAATATAAAAGTCCTCAGAGCTGCCTCGACTAGTCCCTGGTTAGGAACTTAGTATCCACAGAGGAAGTTCTGCAAGCTATTGTCAAGTGAGTTCGAGTTTGAAGCCCTAGAAATAGGACCAGCTGAATCTCCACAGTGCTACTGGACTACTGCTGGATTTGAACCCATCTGGAGCTAGTTCCCAGGGAATATGAGGATGTGGTCTTCCATGGAAAGTGTAAAGTTCAAGTGTAAAGTGCAAGTCTAGAGGAGCCAGAGAGGAGCAGCTCTCCTGGGAAGTGATGAATAGAACCCCCGGAGCTTGGTTCATGTTAAACCTCCGAACAACTGTATGGAAGTTTCTAGGGAAAAGAAACTGAACCAACTCAGGCTTCCATGTGATTTTCTTAGGAAATGATACCTTAAACCAGCAATTCTCAATCTGTGGAAGACAATCCCTTTGGGAGAGTCAAAATGACCCTTTCACAGGGGTCGCCTAAGACCATCTGCATATCAGATATTTATTTACAGTATGATTCATAACACTAGCAACAGTACAGTTATGAAGTAGCAATGAAAATAATTTTATAGTTGTGGGTCACGACAATATGAGGAGCTGTATTAAAGGGTTGCAGCGTTAGGAAGACTGAGAACCACTACAACCAAAGCCTCTCTATGTGCTCCCAGGATGCCCAAGGTTTAAAAAAAAAACAAAAACAAAAACCAAGGGAGAAGGAAGAAGGGAGAATCTAGGGCCAAAAAACATTTCCATTGGTTCTCTTATTTTTTCTAAGATGTGGGATTTTTTAACCTTGAACCAAATAGCTGCCTAACACAGAGCATCTGCTCCCGACACCGATGCTGATGGGTCATAAACAAAGTAATGAAGACAATTCGCATCTTTCAAAACCTTCATCTACTTGCTCACTCATTCATTGATCTATTCAGTTCCACTTCACTCATTTTTCTAGTATTAGATGAATTTTTGCAGTTCAACAATTCAATTTAACATATATTTATTGAGCATTTCATATGTTCCCAGGAGCAGGAATGTCATGAGGTGGGGAGAGATAGAAGCATAAGACCTGCCTTCCAGAAGTTCACATATAAGAAATGCAGTATTCACAAAGGAGTAAGGCTCCCTGATAGAGTGGCAGGGCTGTGCAGGAGAGAGACCACTCTGGGAGACATGGGAATTTTGATCCTGAGGCTGGATCAGGAACCAGAGAGCAGATGCCCATATCTTGGGAAAGCGTCCATTAGCAGCTTGGCTGTTGGAATAAACTGTGCTTTAGTTTCTTAGCAAACCCAAGAAACCACTGGGGCAACCCAGAGTGTTCTTGCTCATTGTGTCTGCTGGCTGTGGGATACAGTTTCGGGCATCATCCAGGACCATATACCGGCTAGCATCCCTTCCAACTCGGAGTCAGTTGTTCCCAACATGCTGCTCAGACTAGGAAATCAATCTCTCTGCTCAGTCCCTCCCCAGGAGGTCAGGACGCCAGCCCATCTGCTTTCAGAGGTTGAATGCATGCAGTTTGGTTTACTGTCTTGCCTAGTGTTAGGAACTGTTGTTTTCTCCTAGCTGAATGAGGCTCTTCCTGTTTATACTGCCTGGGAAGTTTTCAGCTAAGAAGGAGTAGTGTACAGGGCTGGAGCAGGATTCATCTTGCTTCTTACTCTGTGACCCATGTGGTGGACACTCATGTTTCAGGGAACATAGGTCATCAGGCGCAACCACATACTGAACCATTGCCCTGAAAACATTCGCTGACTCTAGAGACACTGAGTGGCAAGCACTATGGCTTTTATGACTTGCACCTGCTCTTTGATGGGACTCGGTACTTGTGAAGACCGTCTAGTCAAGCCTCTAGACCCACAGTGCCTCTGCTGAGGAGAAGGTACACGTGATGTGAAAATCCATGGAAATCAGCTTGGATCAGGGAGGCCTTGAGGAACTCATGATGGAGGTACGCTCCTATTTTTTTCCTTAGGAAGAGTTAGGAGTGGATTTGAAGGTACAAGACAGAGGGCCCCTTGACCCAGTTAGAAGAGTCTGGTATTTTTCTTTTAGTATTCCCTTTTTTCAGTCTGGGTTGACTAGGAAGGCTCTGTGTTTGCTTCAGCAAAGGAAGAACCACCCATAGCTGTAGGTCTGGGGGCCCTGAACACTGCCGACTTCAGGCACAAGGAACCAGGGTGACCCCTGCCTTCTTCAGAAAAGCCACAGAGCTCTCGCTGTTATAGACCCAAGAATCATCTACCAGTGGCTTTAGAAGACCTGCCCTGCTTGTATCTCCAGATAAAGGTGACAGCAAGCTGGGTTATTTTTTGATGTGGCTTTATTTTTCTTTTCTTCTGAGTAGATCACAATCATATCACTCCACCTAGTGACAGCTGCCATTGTATACCCTCCACCTAGTCTGTCCTTAGAGTAGGTGACCTAGAGGGAAGAACACAAGGGCACTTTTTTTCAGACTAAAGGCTCTCCTTCAGGGGCTGCTGCCAATGGCTGCCTGCTGAGAGCATGGTGGGTTAAGACCCCCAGGAAATGCCCTTGATCTTCATCTGTTCCCAACCCCCTAAAATAACTATCCGGCAGCCAAGGAAGGGACCAAAGCAGAAATACAGGGTGGGAGGCCCTGGATCTTTGTGGACCATAGTCTTCAGATCTCTTGCTCTGTCTACTGTACTCCTTGATGGAGCTAAGCTACCTTGTCTTATGTGACCCAGAGGAAAGGACACCCAGACTACTCAAGGACCCAAAGGAAGCTCTAATGCAAAGGGTTTGTGTGGCCTGGAGCGCTGTTTTGGAGGAAGGAATCCACCTGAGGAAGCTGGAGGAGTCCACAAGCCCTGCTTCCCGCTCTCTGTCTGCCCAGGCTCTGGTGGCTGCTCTGCTCTGTGAGACCCAGCTGCAGAGAACATGCTAGCATCTGCTGGAGCCTCTGCTCCCACCTGTCCAATAGGAGAGGTCTTCTTTCCAGATATAAGTAAAGGCACACTGCTCATAACAGACCAGGTCACCTGTGTCCTTTGAGTTGATACAGATCAAGGCAAAAAGTTATTAGAGCTTATGGTAACACGGAAGCTGGGAATGGACTCTGGGGAGGTGAGGAGTGAGGCACACTGCGGGATGGTGCCCGGAGTGCTGTGTCTGTTTGCCTGTTTTCTGGTGAGACAGGCAATCATTCTCACCAGCTTTTCCTGCTCTCCCCCAACCTCCCCCAACATGGACAGAAGCATGTAGAGGAAAAGGGGGATCCTGCTTCCAACCCATGTTAAAGTAATTGGAGGGGAAAAGCCACAAAGATGCTCATCATCAAAGGTCTAGATTTCCCTAGAATCTCCCTTGGCAGGTGCCTGGCACCCCCGGCTGGGCTTGCTTTCCGCCATGTTCTTTTGCTACAGCCTCAAGTCCAATTCAACACCCACACCTGCACATCCCACAGCAAACACTTGGTGAATAAATGTGGGTGCTATGCGAGCAGGCAAGAGGCTCCTGCAGACCCCACGCTACAGCGGCAAGTGCGGGCCCTGGCATGCCAGGCCATGTGGCTGGGTCCACAGCTCCCTTCCCTTCCTCTCCCCAGTCCCATTTCATCACTATTGCTCATGTTGACTGGTTTTGTTTTCCTCATCCTGACGTGAAGACATACTAAACTTCTAGTTCTGCTAGTCTGGTTTCCTTTGTACCCTTGGCTCAGTGGGCTCCTCCTGGGCAGGGAAGGACCCTGGGAACAGAATACACAAAGGAACAGACTGCCCCACCTTTGCTACCTACTGCTGCTTTGCTGGTATTTCACTCTTCCCTTCACTCCTGTTCCATGGCCATGAAGCCATGGTTCTAACAATGGCCAAGTCCCTGGAATGAAAAAAAAAAAAAATACCATTGCTATCACAGGGTCCTTTGTACCCTGAACTTCTACCTGCTGCATAGCTCCCTCTGCTGCCAATGACTCCATAGTGCAGAGTCCACACTGTCTGGCCTTGTTTCTGGAGCCTCATCCAGCAGTCTTCTCTACTTCCTGCTTCCTATTTCTTACTTCCTCCTACAGCTGTATCTACTATTAGCCTGTCTTTATCATTGCTTTTTATGTATATGTCCCCAGCCAGCAAGGGTTCCTATTTACAGTACAAAGCCTAGTAGGTCTCAAGTTCATTAATCCCACTCAAACACTTCCTGAGTATCTGTCATATAGAAGGCACTGCTCCTGGCATACAGGTTTCACCAGTGACCTACACAAACCAAAGCCATCTGTGCTCAGGAAACCTCCACTGCGACTTATAAAACCATAAATACCCAACGTGGCATGTTAAGAACCCACACAGTCATAAAGTGATACGTGCTATGGTAAAATAGCATTCCCATGCGGAATGGAATGCCCAACAAATTGTTAAACTGAATTGCACTGCGACATGAACACAGGTGGGGAACTCTCCCACATGAACTCAGTTCAAACCAGTGAGCCACAGGCACATTCTCTTGCACAGTGCTCTGTGATCACATGTGGTGGATTTCTCTAACAGTAAAACAGCAAGCCACTGGGAGCAGGCAGGTCTTCGAGTGTTTCTCCATCTTTAGTCCTATCACGCAGAGAACACATTCTAGCAAGTGGGTGAGGTTTCTCAGAGCTGGAGGCCATAGGGTCCTGATGCCCCAACACATCCATAACTCAACTGAGGCACAAAGGGAGAAATCAGACTGAGTCAGCAGTTATCAAATTTTAGCATTCCTTAGAAAGATCACTTGGGATGGCCATGACTGCAATCATGATGCGTGCGTATGAACTACACTAACTCCTAGGCTTGGAGACAAGACCCAGGAATCTACTTTTGTTGGCTGTCCCAGCACTGACCGTCTTAGGGCCCAGTGCGGTGGAGATGCACAACTATCTCCTTCCAGATAAAATTGGCAGTCTGCAGACAATGGTAGAGATCAGCGGTCCACAAGCTCTGTCGTGATTCCCACACCGTCGGCCTGTAGTGCCTGTAGAAGTGGGTTGCCAGGGACACCTCCAGAGCTCCAGAGTGAGACAGACGATGGACGTTTCTGAATGAGCACCCGAGGGTGCTGGTGCTTGAGGCCAGGCTTTGAGAACTGCTGATGGAAGTCAGGAAGCTGGCGTCTTAGTTATCTAAGTCACAAAAATCAACCTCGGGGCTCATTTTTTAGTAAACCAGAAGTAAAAATGTGTTTAATGCTTGGAAGACATTAGAAGATTTAAGAAGATTTAAAATAGATTTAAGAAGCTGAACCACAATCTATTTCCTCTTTGATAGAATCTATTTCCTCTGCCCTGTGACTTGTCTTCACACCCCCTCCTGCCAGAAGTGCAGGAGAATGTCTGACAACCACTTCAAGGAGCAGTAGGAAGAGGATGGAAGTCCCTGGTCAGGGAGTTCAGAAAAGATGCTCTCTGCAAACTCTCCACAGCCCAGAGAAGCCAGATCTGGCTCTCATTGTCTCTAATTCCTGCAAGGAGTTGTGACTTGCCACAGAGTGTCTCCATCAGACCATCAGTTACAGGCTAAGCACCTCCGCGTCTAGGCTGTGGTGTCAGAAACAAGGACCCTTCTCTGCCACATAAGCCAGAGAGGGGACGGCCTTTCCTGGCCCACTTGCTTGTGGAGCATTGAGGTTGAGCGAGCCCTCTATTGCTCAGACCTATCTCGTGTGATGTAAGCTTCAGTCTCCAGACCTGTCAGTAAAGCTGGCTCTTTTCACAACCCAGGGTCAGCCCGCCTCAGGGTACGTCTTCAGATGTGGTGGCCACAGAAGCCCCGATGAGCTGAGTATATTCCTGGATGAAAAAAATAATGTTTTGTGAGGTGACCCACCTTTCTAGAGGAGCAAGTAGAAAAAGGACTGGGGAATTATTTCTTTCCCAGAAAATAAAACAAGAAGAGTCAGGCAAGGTACCCCTGAGAGACGGCACAGGTCCTTCTAGCTCAGGTCAAGGTTGTAGGGAAGGGCTGTAGGGAAGGATTTTGAATAGGATGAAACCAAAGATGGTGGCAGATCCTGGTCCACCTAACAAAGTCCAGGCTCCTCTCCTTTGCCTCCTGTGGGTCTGCTCACGCTCCCTCCCTGTCTCTCTTTCCCCTCACTTTGCTGCTCTGTCCTAACTCTCCTCCATCTTTCCAGATGCAAGACGCTATGGGCTATGAGTTGCCCTGGGTGTATTTTGTCAGTCTCGTCATCTTTGGATCCTTTTTCGTTCTAAATCTGGTTCTCGGTGTTTTGAGCGGGTAAGCTGACCATTCCTGTGTCCTCTTTACAATGCAGCCGAGCAAGGTCCCAGGTTCCACTGCGCTCAATGCAGAATCCTCAGAGACAGGACCCTAACAGGCCCAGGAAAACGGGAAAAAAATTCTTCATGAAAGCACAGATTCTGACCATTGGCTGCACAGGCTGTTTGGCCTCTGAGTTGCACCTTGAGGATCCCGGGTCCCACGCTGCTCAGATCAGCGCTGGGGAGCCGGCGGCTGGCGCTTGGCCATGCTCGGTTGCTGTGTGTGCCTGACTAACTATCATTCCATTCTTCCAGGTCAATGATGCCGTAGGAAGGGACTGGCCCTGGATCTATTTTGTTACACTAATCATCATAGGGTCATTTTTTGTACTTAACTTGGTTCTCGGTGTTCTTAGCGGGTAAGCAGGACCAAGGAAATGGTCTTGATTTTTCCATTCATTTTTATTTATTCTTTCTGCTATTCCTGGCACTGTTCTGTTTCTGGCTCTGATGAACCTGGGATAAAGGGTCACTCAGGAGCCTTGAAGTGAAGGTCTTTGGCCTGACTGTGAAGCAGGTCAGATGGATAGGAGTTAACACATTGGTATGGGTGGTGGACCCTGGAGAAGAGTCTCCCAGTCCCACCCCATCCCAATCCACACACCAAGCCCTTCCCAGCCCCAGGAGCTGCTCAGATAGGCAGGGTGCTTCCCCTTTTTCCCTGATGACTCAGCCTGAGCTGCAGCACAGTGAGACTCTTTAGTAAGAAGGACTTGACAGCAGGAATCTGAAAGAAGGATCATACATACACACACACACACACACACACACACACACACACACACACACACACACATACACACACACAGTGCCCTTGATGATAAATACTAACCTGATCTCATGGGCCAGTTGTCATCTGCAGGCAAATAATACAGACTTAAATCACTTTTACCAAGTGAACAGGCCAGACAAGGAAGAGTCTAGTTTAAAATACAAGTAGGAATAGGAGCCTAACTCCTTGCCTCATGTGCACACTCTATGTTCCATCCCAGCATTGTCAAAATGACTGTGTGTGTGCACATACACATACATGCAAACAAATGCTGACTAAAAGTCTAATTCTTATTTCAAGGCTGAGCATTTACCCACCACTGATGTTTATTTTTCTGCATGCAAAGGACACGTAACTGTTTAAAGCCATGGGTTACTATGAGGTTATAGATGAGGCATAATTTATTTCCTGTAAATCTAGCTAGATGGCCACAAACATAAACCTACCTGTTTCCAGCCCTAGTTCTGATAGGATTAGAAATGAAAGAAAGCCTCATGGCTGGGGCATCCAGTGACGCCAAGAATGGCCACAGAGACCATGGAAACTGGGGTGTTTTCTCAGCTGCCTATTCTTCACTAGCTTATGCCAGTCATGCCGAGACCTGACACCTAAATGCTCCTGGTGACCCTCTGGCCCTCCCATAGGGGACTCACCTACTGGCTTTGTTGTAGAGGGAGGCGGGGATCTGTTTCTGCTCTGCTTGGACAAGCCAGCTGCTTTCATGGTCGTCACAGGCACCTAGGGACTTCCTGCTGGGAGCAGTTCAGGGAGAAGGAAGGAGGCTCCTGTCCGTACAGACTGGGCAGTGCTCTGCCTCCCACCGTGGCCAGGGCACGGGGTTCAGTCTGGAATGGGGTGAAGAAAAGAACCTACCCCTTCCTTACTCCTCCCATGGCCCTGGAAGGCATCTTGCCTTCTGCCAACTCGAGATCACGTAGGAGCACAGGATGAAAGGGAGACCGAGTAACATATTAGCTCCTAGCTAGCTGCCTGGAGGGTGAAGGGGGTCCGATTTTCATCTTCCAACACAAGAAAATGGCCTGTCGTTTATACACAAATCTCACAGACAGCACTGGGGAAAAAAACAAACTCAGTACCCTTGTCAAGACAGAAATTTGGCTATGCCAGCTCGGTATTTGCTGGATGCATAATATCTGGCAACTTCATCTTTTTAAACCTTTGTTTTCCATGTCAAACAATGAAGATAACTTCTGCTCATAGGTAGTTGTAGAATAGACAGGAATGTCCGTGTAGAATAAGGAGTCTGAGGACGAGTATGCATCGGTGGTCAGTAGCAGTCGGTGGTCAGTAGCAGTCAGTGCTCGGTAACCTGCTGGTGTCAAACTAGAAAAGCCAAAGAAGCAGCTGCTGGTGCTGAAGGAAAGGCCCTTTTGAAATCGCACCTTGGTCTCATTTAGAGCAAATGAGGGTGGATTTGCAGAATCCACAATTTTGATGCCTAATGAATTTCAGCACATTTGATTGACATGGGAATATAGAGACTCTTTAACCTCTGCCATCTGTGAGACAGAGTTCAAGTGGTCTTTTCTGGAGCCTTCTGGTTCCTGACCATTCTCAAAGTTGCAGCATGCTTCTGGAAGCTCCAGAAATGGTGATGGACCCTTTACCCAGCCAGGTGTCTGGAAGCAAATGTCTACCCCGCCTGGCTTTTTGTCAAGAGCCAGTTGCTCTGAATGGGCTGCTCCTAACCTGTGCAGTGACAAACCTGGAAACAGCCTTCTGTTGCCTGGCCACACTGATAACAGTTTGAAGTTGGCATCTTGATTAATCAGGACAACCGCGTAATAGTTAACCACAAATATCCAGAAAGACTCCCACTCAGCTAGACTTCAATTAGACCTTCCAGAACATTCAAAAAGTCTTAGAGCCCATGAAACATACTCTCCAAAGGACATGAAGAGCCTCCCCATACTGTGCAAGGTGTGTGCTCTGTATATCTCACATGTTAGTTTATTTAGTGCTCATGACAACTCCGTGACCTGGATGCTACTCATGTTTCCATTTCACAGAAGAAAAGAATGAGGTTTAGATGAAGAAGCTGCATCCATCCTCATGGGAAAAAATGGAGGATAGGGTGCTGGGCCAGAATATCATCAGTCCACAGCTACTTCCTGTAACTTCATGGTACACCTGCCTTAACCAGTTTTGGGAGGAGGTGGGATGGTAAAGATCAGACGCTGTAAGTGTGGAAGGATGAAGGAGAGATGTAGCAGACGCAGTTCATAGGCTTCTGGACACAGCCAGGGAACAGAAACAGTCCGAGGAAAGAGCTGGAAAATGACTCCCAGTGGGGCAGTTGTTCAGCTGGAACAACTGGAGGTTTCCAGGAGGACTGGAAACCGCAGAACTTCATGGGCCCTGAGAGCAGAGGCCGCTCCACCACAGCTGTGAAGTATTCTCTGACTGAAGGGTTGGGGTGTGAACCCTACATCCCTCAATTAAGAACAATACTCTTCCCACTCAATTAAGTAACTCATCCTCATAAATTGTGCCCTTTTACCAGCAAGGACAGCCTAAAGTGTGCTCTGTGTATGTTGCTCCCAGTAGGGGATGGCATTCCATGAACTTTAGGTTGTACGGGTAGAAACTCCAAGATTGTGATTACGTGGGGGTCCTGCACCCCTTCTCTACCACCCTCACACATCCAGAAGACCTTCCTGCTGATGAGGCCACACAGAACATACCACGTGAGGGCATACAGCTCTCGGTCCCTTCAACAGTCTTCCGTGCTATCTAGTGATCCTCACAGCCACCCCATGCGAGGCACAGGCCTGGCATTAGAACCAGAAACCAACGAGAATTACTTTCTCCTCAAAAAAAATCCCAGTCTCCAACCTATTAGAATTGAAACGACAGTGTCCGTAAGACTTTTGAACTTGCATTTGAGGCTGTGGGTGGAGTAGTGCGAGTCGGTACTCTGAAATCTGGGCCTTTGGGTGCATCTGTACCTAGGATCTCTCACGTGGGTAACTATCCCATCCTTTTTCACATGAGGAGACAGGCACATCCCTTGCCTAAAAAGGCAGATTTTCTTACGGGTGAGAGAGTTACAGCCTAAAAGCATACCCGCAATGTGACTCCACTGTTGAGGCAGAGCATCCGGGCTGAAGGAGGCCAGCACCACTGTGGAGGGAGCAGAAGAGCCACACGGAGTTGATCATTCACTGGTTGCCATCTGCCAAGTCACTGGACAGCACATCGGTGAATACTGGACCACCGATGCAAAGTACAGCTAGATTCCTTCTAATGAGTATCTGGTCACATTTGGCAACTGATTAAATCACGGCCCTGCGTGTGTTTCTGTCCACAATTTATTTAGTAACGATCACCTCTTTGTTAACATTAGACTCCGAGCCATCCGCACTGTAGCTCATGCCTGTGAGACATGTCACAGCTTGGGGCCATTTAAATAGTGAAATCGCTAATAAACAGCACAAAATACAAAAAAAAAAAAAAATGGCACTAAATAGACTGACCCTAAAAAAAGACATTTGCTGTGTTAATGAGCACGGGAGAACACCTCGCCTCGTCTGACCTCAGCAGAGAGCATGTGACGTGCTTCTGGTTTTGCCGCTCTATACATATCCACACATGCCTATGAAAGTGCCGTAAGTATTGAGTTAGGAGTGAAGACAGATTTTAGCAAACCCAGAAATATCAGACTTGTTTAATCTATTAGTATTAATTTTCAAAGGGCCTCGTATCCTGTGGTCAGAAGTGATGAGCCCCAGGAACATCTTGTTGCGTGTTTTATGTAACTGAGCACCGACCACCCCTCCTCCCATGTTTTATCTTGGCCATTGCTAGTGACAGATGCACTCCAGCCTTGTGACTACTCCCACAGAAGTGACTGATCGTCTTGCTGGCTCTGGCCCCTGGGCTGGGCACAGCCTGTCAGGCTGGGGCTTCATGTCTTCATTAGCTCAGTCTCCAGTGCAGGCACATGGCTGGCATCCAGGAGAGGAAAGAGAACCAGGGACTGTCACCCAGTGCATCACCACCGCATGTGGTCGGGAGCCCCATGCAGCCAGAGTCTGGCTGTGTCCCTCCCTGCCCATGGTACTGTCAACATGGAGGTTGCCTTGCTACCCAGGCCACATCTTCAGCCCTTCTGCCACAGTGTGTCCTTCCTCTACAGGAGCAAAAGTTGGCAAGTCTTGTTGAAACACGCAGGCAGCCCTTTTCCCCTTTGTTCCTATGACTGCTTATTTAGGTTTCCCACAGGGCTAGAGGTATAGACAGTGCTGATGCTGTAAACCAGGACCAGGACTACTTCCTAGCTCCAGCTGAATCCCAGTCCTGTTCTTCCAAGTCTGTAAGAAGGATAGTGGGTGTCTCATAACCAGAACTTGAACTCCCTGAGAAATCATCCAAAGGAGCTAAAGGACTCCCTTAGCAACTTCATCCCTTTGAAGTTCACTCAAACCTACTCCAGGGGAAGGGAGCAAAAAAGTGTGTGGCTGTTGGCTGTCGGCAGAAAGATTGCAGAAGAGAATCCTCGGGGTGCAGTTTATTTGCATAGAGAGGTGCTCTCTGAATCTATTGTCTCTAAAGAATAGGGCCAGGGTGGAGGACGCTTTACCATATGTAAGGTAAGAGGGCAAGTCAAGGAAGGGTTGGCATTGTTCCGTGTCCACCCCAACAACAAAAGCAGGATGAGCAAAACAAAGCCAGTTCCTACCTTCACTGTGATCTGTCAATCTGGCGCCTCTTTCCTGGCACAGAACTCCCTGGGAAGGAAATAAAAGTACCCACTGCTTGGTAGGAAGCCCAAGAAATAGTGAGTTCGATCTGATTGTTATTGGATTCAATCAGCTTTGAGAAGAAAATTCAATCCATACCAGAGCATCATTGAGGAGGTAGTTGAAGAAGACTCGTTAGCATGAAAGCCCCCAGTTCTCCCAACTAAAACATCCCCTGGGCTCCTCTCAGGTCCCAGCCACATTTCACCATAATGGCGAGTGCCAAAGCCTGGGATCTGCCAAATGCCATGGCAAAATGCAGGCAGCAGGCAGGTGCACCGTGGTGACAGAGCCTCCCATTCAGGACACTGGGCTTAGCTGAACCTTTTGTCCCCCGAGGTTTGTTAGTGACAGGATTCCCTCCAAGGCACCTTTCCTCAACAGCACTTACCCTGTGTGTGATCAAGTTCCATGGCTGTTGTCCTGAGCCAGGCTCTTACTAAGAAGAGAAAAAAGAACCATGGCCCAGGGATTAGTCAAGACACCAGAGAATTTATGAGCACACCCCACCACCCATCCACACCACTCCACTTACAACCAAGGACTCCATTTCCAATAGCTCAGAAAACTAAACAAACCGAACTGTCCTGTCACCCTTTTGAGAAGAGACCTGGACCTGCTGCAGCCGATGAACGCTAGCTTTGTCTGTTGTTACCTCTGCTCAGAGCCCTATCCTTGCTTAAAGTGAATTCAAAGTTAGAGGAAAGAAGCAACACTCATGGGCAATACAGAAGAGCATTTCCTCCATGGCTCCTCCTCTCAGCAAGTCCCAGGCAAACTACAATATCTGCTGATTATTGCTTTAAACTGCAACATTACTTTTGATACCATGTTTGTTTTACACATTTTTCTACTCTGGGTAGATTACTTTAACCCAAATGGCAAGCCCTAGGGCATTTTCTTGTGTTTGGACTCCGTATGGGTATCCATGTGGGTTGAATCCCTCCAGGCATGCTAAGTACAGGAGAGTGAACTGTAGCCATGAGAGCAGAGATGTCATCTCATGAAAGCAGGATAGCAAACCTAGCGGGCCCCTAGGCAATGGGGGTACTGGTAAACATTTACCATTCTTCTGTGGGGAAGTACCCTGATTGATCACATTGGCCAATTTCATGGCGTAAATATTCCAAACGTGGCTGTTGCCATACTACCAAGGAGATATCGCTGAAGCCTGAGCTGGGAGAATAAGGCATATTGGCTCCGAGACCCAGTACAAGTAAGTGGGCTCTGTCATCTCTGGGTCCTAATAATCTGTGTCATCTGAAGACGCTTTACCATTTTCTTAAGGTGTCACCTAATCTTGGGTGATGTGTGTTTCCTTGCTCTTACAGAGGAACATTAGAATTACTGTTTTGGAAGGATCTCCTGATCTTTGGAGAATAGCTTTTATTTACAGGCAAAGCCTGTTATGATCTAGAAAGTGAACAAGCGGTCCCCATCCCCTTAGATTTTCCTGGCCTGTGTCAAGCGTATGCTCTCAGGACTCCCCCTTTTTGTGGGAGTGAGGACAGAACTGGGTGATGGAGATGGCCGTCTGTAGAAAGGGGGTGATTTGACGGGGTTCTCGGCACAAAGCAATTAATGCCTGCTTTGTCTCCTCTTCTCTCCATCTTTCCTCCCTCCTGTGCTGCCCACTCCTCTCCCTCTCACACCAGAGAGTTTTCCAAAGAGAGGGAGAAAGCCAAAGCTCGAGGGGATTTCCAAAAGCTTCGAGAGAAGCAACAGCTAGAGGAAGATCTCAAAGGCTACCTGGATTGGATCACCCAGGCAGAAGACATTGACCCTGAGAATGAAGACGAGGGCATGGATGAAGACAAGCCCCGCAACAGTGAGCAGCTATCTCTTCTCCTTGACTGGGGTCTGGGAGGTGGGAAGAGCCAGTAGAAGATGCTTCACACCAACCGTTCTTTCTAGCCCACAGTCGATGTTCCTGGAGGTACATTCTTCTCAAAGGCTGCTGTCACTTGCTACTTACTCATAGGAATTAGTTGGGAAATCACTGCTGCTAGCCTAGGAAACCTCATATACCATTTAGAAGCTTTGACCTGAAAACACAGTTGAATTTATGCTAAGGTTAGTGAGACACAGCTCTCCTGTGGGCTCTGTCTCTTAAGGCGGGATAAGCATCCTGTCCCTGTTCCACGGGAACAGTTTCCACTAGCCAGCTGCTTAGAAAGATGTGTACCTGGGCAGTGTTCTCTCCCCATTGGCAGAGACCTTTCAGGTTCACCCTAGATTTCTCTAGAGGAATGGAGTCAACGTTTCTCATTAAGTAGGTAAGTTATATTCAAGATCTGAGGAAAGGCTTCTGGAAAGGTTGGAGGAAACCCAGAGGAATCCCACAGAATCCATTTAGGTTATAGACACAGAGACAAAGCTCTTCCTCTGGGATTTCTCATGGTGGATTGCTGGGAAGCCTACATCCAGGATAGAAATGGGAAAGCCAGGTGACTTGTAAATGTTTAAGATAACAAGTCGTGGAAAGTTCAACTTCAATCTGATTAGTCCAGTAGTTTTCAAAGTGGGGATCCTGGACCAGTGCTGGCAGCTGAAACTTAGTAGAGATGCAAACTCTTGGGTTTCTGCCCAAACCCACTGACTAAGGAGCCCTAGGGTGAGTTAACCCAAGACCGTGGTGCACAGTGAGTCTTGGAACCTTCAGGTTATCTCTAACTACTGTGCATGTTTCCTGTCACCCTGACTTCTGTGGATCTAACACACTTCCTATTCTTCTTGCCCAGCATTTCTCTTGCATTTTACATGTTTGAATAGTTGCATTTCTGTTCTTTCGGGCAGCATGATCAGCATGATTTCAAAACAATTTTTTCTTAAACATTGGGCACCTGGAGCATGGAGCCAATGGGAGTGAGGGTAACAAGACAGGATCTGCCTCTAAGCAGAGAGGAACTGAGGAAGCCATCCTGCCAGCATGAGAACAGGTGGAGGAAGAAGGCCGCCAAGGATGCTAGCAGACTCTGCTCCCTTGCTCCAAAGACTGATATCATAAATCTACCAACTAACCCCTTCCTGATACTCTGCCCAAGGTACAAAGACAAAATTAAAACACGTAAACAGCCAGGGACTGGTAACGATGTAATTTAATAACCCAAGGAAGCCTTCATGCTCCACTAAGTAGTTTTGCAAGCTGGAGGATGGGACCTTTGATAGATTTCTACAATGAGCAATGATGCCACTGAGGGTTTTTCTGGAAAAATACATGGCAGCTTCTGTTACATCATTGATGGAACTGCAGGGTAGTTGATTGCTTTGTGGCATTGAGTGGAATAGTAAAAAAAAAAAAAGTGAGTTGTGAGGCACAGAGGAGCTTGCAGAGAGAGGGGTGCCCTTGCTCAGGATTAATCATGATAACCGTCTCGTTAGCACGTGTCCTGTAGAAATGGGCCCTACTCACTACTTGCTTCACAGCCAGTTGCTATTCACAGAGCATGGTTATATTGTTCCCTGTTAAAGCAAAAGCTTCCAAAGAACACATGCTGCTTCTCCATCTTTTCCATTATACAGTGAACTCGAAGGAGAGTTCCCAGCATGGAACTTGCTGTTGGAGCAGATTGCACTTACAGGCTTGTCCAGTAGCCAGTCACTGCCAAGGTTTCCTGAAGCCCAAAGATTGATAGGGTTAGGCTCCAGAGACTCACCTCTCCTCCATACTACTTCGTTATGGCTGGAGGAACATTTGGAGTATGCTTCTTGTCCTGGGTCAGCCCTGTCCTAGGAAGACTGGAGTGGGATTCTAGATCCTACATTAATGTTGGAAGTGTTGAAGGGACTGTTCCAGGAGGGTAGGTCAGGGGAACAAAGATCCAAAGAAGCAAGAAATTGAAAGTAAAGTAGTGACATGTAATAAAGGGGAATATGAGACTTGAGAATAGAGCTGGAATGAGTTCATAGGATTCCGAATAAACCTGGAGTTGATGTGATTTAATTGTTACATTTAAGGAAGACCTTACAGAGAACAGACCTTTAGTTCATTGGTGGATGGATGAAGAGATGAGCTGGATTCTATGCTTATATACAGTTTTCTGTTTATATATAGTTTACTTGCAGGAAGAGCAATTTGTGGCTTAGACACTATATTCTTCTCTTTAGGACTTCATAATTTGCCCTTTGAAACAAATACACAGGGACAAATGCTTGTGTTTTAATTAGTTTTTGAAATGTCTAAAAGATTACACTATGAGATTTTTTGCTTGTTCTTTTCAACTCAGAAACAAAGTCATGTGTGTGTGTGTGTGTGTGTGTGTGTGTGTATCCTGTATTCCTGTGTGTGGATGCATACACATACTTTCACATGCATGTGGAGGACAGGGGTTAACCTCAGACATCATTCCTAAAGGTCCATCCACCTTGTGTTTTGAGACAGGGTCTTTCACTGGGACCTGGGGCTGGTTGATGAGGCTGGTTAGCCAGACAGCTGTGGGGAGCTGCCTGTCCCACCTCCCTGTCACCAGGATCACAAGTGCTCGCTGCTCGGCCTGGCTTTTTGTGTGGATGGCAGGAGTGGAACCTAGGTCCTCGTGCTTGTGCAGCAAGCACTTTACCAACCGAGCTGTCGCCCCAGCTCACAAAGTAGAGAGAAGAGCTGGGATTATTTCATCACGGTTCTGGTGACTCCGCTTCTGCCACAGCCAGTGTCCCTATCAGCGCAGACCATGGGCCAGTAGTGCGAGTCACTTGGAGGCAATGTGGGAACAGCTAGTGACACGTCATTGTGCAGTAGCTAAACAAACCTAAGTGGAGCCATCCGTCAACTTTCCTAAGAAGAAATACAAAGCTACTGAGAGGTGGAAGAATTAGGGGTTGGAAGATAACAGAGGGACTTTGCCCTTAAAAGATAAGAGAAAATTAAGTAAACTATATATAAACACTTAACTCTATATAAACATAGACTCCAGCTGTTCTCGCCATCCAGCCAACCAGCCAGCCATAAATTAAAGGTCTACTTTTGCAGGCCCTGTTGTTGGCACTGGTGATACAACAATGAACAAAGCAGTTAAAACTCCCCGCCTTTGCAGAACTTCTATGCTACTGGGATGGTGGAGAATAGATGGAATAATTATGTCAGAGCGATGAGTGTTGAGAGGTGGGGGTGTCATATGAGGAGGCCGTGGCATACTCTGTCGAGAGGGTGGCATCTGAAGAAAGATGTAAAGGTAAAGAGGAAGTGCGCAGGTATTTAGGATGCAATCACCCTCGGAAGAGGGAAGGGTAATGTGAAAGGAAGGGGTGGGGCTGGTGCATCTGGGAACAGAAAAGAGGCTTGTATAGTCAGGTCTCGGGAGCCGAGGTGAGACAGAAAGGGGTGGAGAGGGTGCCAAGGGAAGCCAGGAGGGGCTCCTGTTACTTGTTGACATGAGGGTCTGGATTTGAGCTGAAAGTAAGCCAAGCAGCCACTTGGGGGGGGGGGGTGAGAAGAGAAGTGATGCAATCCGACATGCATTTAACAGGATCCCTGTGGCCACCATGTGTAAAATGAAGTGGAGGCCGGGACAGGGGCTAGCTGAGAGGAGACTCCCTGGGGGATGACGGTGTCTTTTCTTGGCAATAATGGAGGTGCTAAGTTCAGAATTCGATATGACATCATTTTCTGACAGATAAAATTTGGTACGTGAGAGAGGAAAGTTGAGGATATTCCAAGTCAGTCTAAGAAGGGAATCGCCCTTTACTGACAAAAGGAAAATAGAGCCAAACAGGGCAAGGATATGAAGAAAGGAACTTAGGCCTTTGGGTTTAAAATGCCTGTGAAATGTGCAAAAGGAAATGTTGAGTAGCTGCCTGGCAATAACTGAGTTCAAGCGAAAGCTTAGACACTGGGTTGCAGTTTGTGTGGTCAGCAGCATAGAGAAGGCACCGCAGCCTGTTTGAGTGAAATCACTGGGGAAACAGTGACTGTAGAGGTGATGCAAAGCCAAGAACTGAGACCCAGGCTTGGAAACTGGTTGATAAAAAGAGCCAGCCAGAAAGATTTGTGACGTGAGATCGGAGAACTAGGGGGAAAACAGAGGAGGATTGTTAGCGCCGCTGGAGACGTGTGAGCTGCCGGCTGCAGACACTGGTGGGAGATGCTGGCCGGAGCCCGAGGGCTAATCATTCTCATTCTCCAGTCTCCTGGGTTCTTAGTCTTTTTAGGACAGTCTTAAGCATGATTGCAGGCGTCCTCTTCAGCTGGCATGGCTCAGCTGCCTGAGATCTCAGGATGTGGGCCTTCCTGATACCGTAGAGGAGGGAGGAGACTCACACAATCAGTCCAGTGTACCTGTGGCCCAAACAAGACCACAGCTGGGTCCCAGTT
The DNA here is from genome assembly GCA_026225945.1 of Cricetomys ansorgei. Lineage (NCBI taxonomy): Eukaryota > Metazoa > Chordata > Mammalia > Rodentia > Nesomyidae > Cricetomys > Cricetomys ansorgei. The sequence goes on from JAMJFZ010000113.1 coordinate 8,256,713, forward strand.
CTTAATTGCATCCCTATCCAGGTCTTGATGACATGCCAACTGCTCATGTCAGCCTTGACAAAGAGGCCATGGTGGATACTCAAGAGCCATCCCAAGACCACACAGGGAAAGACAGAAGAAGGGACCCAGTGCAGCTTCCACATGAGATGATGATCCAAGTCCCTCTTCTAGTTGGTAATGAGATCTCACCCACCCCACCACCACCCTGTGGCTGCTCGTAGCCTTCCTTTAGGCATCAGTGAGCATCTCTTTCCAAGACTGTTGCTGAGGCATATAGCTCATTGTCAGCAGTGGAGATGCCCTGCTCCAGGGACACAGTCCATTTTCCAGGGCCAATCTCTATTCTGATGGAAGGCATTAGAGGGGAAGCTGGGTATACAGAGATGGGGAGCCAGCAATGTGGCTCAGCAGGTGCATGCCTGGCAACCTGAGTTCTATTTCTGGAACCCACATAATGGTTTGGAAGGAGAAAAACAACTCCACAAAGTTGACCTCCGACCTCCACATACATGCTGTATCATGTGACCCCTGTCCCCTACACACACTAATAAATACAATCTTTAAAATGAGAGAGATGGAAATCTTTTTCTTCAAGGTAAAAAAAAAATGCATCTGTTAGCTATCCACTCATATTGGAATTTCTCTCTCACATCACTAAGGCAGCTTAAGTACAGACCCAGCCTTCTGAAACTCACTGCATGACACATCTTTATTTGGATGAGCAGATAAAGATGGACAAACAGTAAGACCGGATGTGGAGCTTCCACACAGATAAGGAAGATTAAATATTTGTACAAGTGATAGTTGGTAATGTGACCCTGTAGAGTCCTTTTGCAATCATCATTAACCAACAGAGCCGTACGCCTGCTGTGCGCCCTGCAGGACTCAGGATAATGCATTATTGAAATACAGAAATCTGAGGGCCTAGGAGAGCTGCAGGTTGCCCACAAAGAGCCCCATGTGGCTTGCAGGCGTAATCTGAATATCACTGATTTACATTAGATATGTGTCAAGGACATGTACAGAGTTATTTGATCTTGAAACAATTTTTTTAAAATCAGTATAGTCAGCATTTCCCTGGATCTAGCTTTTGGCCAGGGTTAGTCACATGTCTCTACCTGTGACAGAGGTCCGTGAAGGATCTGGCTCATATTTCAGGAATCTTTCCACTTCCAGTGTTTTCCTTGGTTCTCTTTACTGAGCACTCTGAAGTCAATGTGTTCTGGAGGCCACTCTGACCTCACACTGCTCCCAGGAGACAGAGGCCATCTAGCCAGATGCAGCTCCTCTGGCCCCAGTAATTTTAATGAGAACCCTAAGTCCTGAATAGTTGCCTTAAGAATTGAGTAATGAAATGGGAGCCCCAGATGGGAAACCACTTCCTGGACTAATTATTAGAGAAGTGGGCTCTCTAACTCTGAGTCTCAAATACTCAAATGCATGGATGGGCTCTGGCACACCCAAAACAAAGAGTGTGTCCAGATACCCTACCGGGGTGGGGAGGAGTGTGTGGAATAAATCAGAGTTTTAGCTTTCTACTCCGTTGCAAATAAACAAGCATTTACTACTGCAGTTTAGACTTACTTCATAGTCATCCCTCAGACTGGCAGAAATTACTCTCATCAAAGATCTGCAGGACCCACAGAATGGACAATAAATAGATGGGCTTTTTGAGGGGTGGGGTGTTGGTTGAGACAGTGACTCATTTAGTTCAGGCTGGCTTTGAACTCCTGATCCTCCCGTCTCTACCTCCCAAGTACTGAGGTTACAGGCATGTACCACCATGCCTAGCTTAGACGAATTTTGATAATGTTAAATGTCTATCATTTCCAAAAACATATATTTGATTTTATATAGGTTTCTTTGTTTTTGGTTATTTTACACACACACACATACACACACACACCCCTACAGAGAGAAAGAGAGAGAGAGGGAGAGAAGGTTAAGACTTTCTAAAATTTCTGTACATAGGACTTCTAGCTGCCCCTAAAATCGTTCACTACAGATAAATCATCAAGGGCATGACAAGGCCATTTTAATCATGAACTCAGCAATGTAGTTGTTCACACTAGGCCTATCTACAGCCAGTCATGAATGGGGTCAGGACTCTTGTGGCTCTATCCCTTCCCTGTTGAATGATTAGCCGCTGATGGACTTTGGGGAGGTGGTATTATATCCAGCTGTGTACCCACTGGTGATCCCACCAGGGTCCATTGGATTGTGCCATACCTATGGTCATTCAGGGGAGTGCCCCAGTTGAATTCAGTGGATCACTAAACAAAAAGACATGAATCCAGGAAAGGGACTGTGGGGATGAGGGTTGACAGGATCAGAAGGGAGAAAAGATGGGGAGTAAGAGTATTTAGAACGTATTCCATACAATTATCACATAACAAATTTAATTAATAATAATAGAAGAAAAATAGTCATCGAGACCGAGTTTAACTAATGTGCCCCAGGCCCCACTATTAGGACTTCCATGTTCAGAAATCGAGCACCTCATGGGAGGCCAGGAAGTTACTTCAGCAACCTGGATTTGCTGCTGGCTTTTTGCTTAGGAGTGATAGAATAGAGCTGTCGTCAGTTGCTTATAAAGATACATGCGTCCATGCTGGGCAGGCTGGCACTGGGGGAGAGCTTCTATTTCCCTCCTCCATCCAAGATACACATCAGAGGGTCCAAGCAAGTCATGTGATCCATGAGCTGTTGCCATGGTGTCCAGCTATTATGTTAAGAGAGCCCTCTGAAACGTTCTCTCTCTCTCTCTCTCTCTCTCTCTCTCTCTCTCTCTCTCTCTCACACACACACACACACACACACACACACACACACACACACATACATACCAGACACAGGACGAAAAGAAACTAAGGGCCCATTTCTTGTCAGAGTGTTCATCAGCATCTCCCTGTATTTATTAGAGGTCATGGGGCTCAGCTGAGTCCAGCTATAGTAGAAGGTTTGTGATGTCTTCTTTGCCCAGCAGAGGCAGAGGGTGGACAGGGGCCGGGCATGGGAGTCGGTCAGTGGCAGAGGCTCCCTGCGGCCAGGTTCCCCAGCTCACTCTGCCCTTCTGCATGGACGAGGGAGTTAAGGCATCAGTGGCTGGTGATGAGACAAGTGCCCGTGGTTCCCAGGAAGATCCCAAGCTTTATTGAAAACTGCAGCTCTTTGGGTGGAACCTGTCGAGGGTATAAAGTCATCTATATTTACCTGATTTCCACAGTCCCTTCACTTGTCCTGTGATTTCAAGTCCTCTCCCAGTGAGAATATAGCAATGCAAGAATAACCCCCATCTTGGAAAGGAGCTCTCCAGGTCCCCACTCCTTGCTGAAGAGCTATTGACAGTGATAGTTGCTGGATGCCAGTCATTCTTTTTCTAATGTGCAGCCGTCGGTAGGTTTCCCACGTTCCAGTGGATGGCCTCACACCCTCACACATGTGGGCAGCACTAATTGAACTTAATGGGTTGTCCAAACATAAGACATGAAACTGGGGGCGGGGGAGCAGGTTGGTGGGATTCAGATGGGGGAAGTGGTGGGTAGATATGATCATGTTTCAGTGTATACAAATACAAATTTTTCGAGAATAAATTCGTATACACACACACACACACACACACACACACACACACACATCTTCATCTTCTAACAGAATTTTTGGAGTTTGGGGTCCCAACACTGTGTTGGAATAAGACTAGTAGGAGGCTGAGAAGCAGAAGCTTGTCCCTTCAGGTCCCACCCAGTAATTAACTGGCAGCTTGCCTCCCCACACTCCCTTGGGTGTAGAGTGGGGGAATATCAGCTGCTAGAAACAAACAAGCCCTCTAGCTCCGGCAATCAGCTCCCGTGGCTCTTGGGTGATACATGTCAGCTTCAGCCCTAGGTGTCTGGGTCACACCTGCATTCTAGTTAACCAGATTCCCCCATGGCTCAACAAAGTCTAGAATCCTACCATCCCTAGACTTCTGGGATCACTTGGAGTCTCTGCACGACAGCCTGTACCCTCAAAAGCTACCTTGTTCTTTCTATCAAAGACCAACACGTCCTATTCCTTCTTGGCAGCTGCCCTCACTGCCCCTCCTCCGCAGCACTGCCCGTCCCTCCGCTGAGCCCAGAGTGCCTGCTGTACCTGCTGCATAGCACTGCCCGAGTGTGGCTTGTGTCTATTCGCTGGCTTATGTGATCCATGCGCTGAGCTGCCCGTTCTTATAAGCAGCATCTGAGTAGGCCCAGCTGTAGCAGAGAGCCTCAAGGAGCATGGGTGGACAGCGAATACTGGTTCAAACGAGGAGAAAAATAGGAAGTAAGAGTGGGGACTGGGGCCTGTCTCGTCACTGTCAGCTCTGAAGGCAAAGTAGGCCAGATTTGGTCCAGCTGAGAATATATAATGAATCAGGTATGTAAATTAATCTCCCATCTTCCACTCTTTACCCGGAAGCTTTCCGCTTCTCAGGGAGGGCAAGACTATCCCAATGCCTCACGTCACATCCTTTCCTTTTCTCCATTTCTTCTTCAAATATGTGAAGGTTAACCGTTCACTTTCCACTCTATCTCTGGAAGGACGGCAGTCAGCAAATGGTTGAAAGAGCAATGGGGATAACGGCTTCGTTAGGTGCAGGACACTGAAGGCATTCAGGGCTTGAAAGGCTGGTCTAGCTTCCTTCAGTGGGTGCAGAGGTTTGATTTCATCCACTGCATGGTCTTCCGTGTAATGCTCATTTCATTCATGGCTTGCAAAGGAGATTGACTTATGGAGTGAGAGTAATCACCAGCTGAGACCTAATGAGATCTCCACTCTACCTCCTGGATGGAGTGGAAAGCAACCATTTTGGTAATAAATAGAGAACAGCATCTAATTTGTAAATTCTTCTTTCCGTAGCTAAGTTTAATCTGATCAGTGGGACTGAAGGGAATTGTTGATAACCAAAAATTATTTTCCATGTCTTAATCTGGCCAGGAAACATCGCTCCTAATGCAAATGGCATATTGCTCTGGCAGTGGTTAGGGATGACATTTGTCATTAGACTAACCCGATTGCTGCATTTTGAAAAATATGCTTAGACTGTAATCTACTTACACCCAAGCTAGAGCTCAGGCCGTGCGTTGCCCTGTTCCCGGTCTCACTGGTTCGCAGAATCTAAATCTCTTTCTAGTTAAAACACAGAAATCTGTGGCAGTACTCTTCCAAGATGTCAACTTGACCTCACTGATGCGCTGGCAAGGCCAGGTGGCCCACCGCAGAGCCCAGATGGTGGTCACAAATAACTTTTTTTGACATGCTAGAGATCGGACTAGGAGAGCAGAACACTGTCTCTGGCACAGCCTTGGTTCATCTTTAAAATAGTGATAATAATTCAAGCCCAGTATGGAGGCACGCTTGGGAGGCTGAGCCAGGAAAATGGCGAGTTTTAAGCTATAGACAAACCTTGTCTCAAAAGAAAAAAATTCAAGAGGTACAATGGGCCGTTAAAGAAGCTCTCTTTTTCCTGTTGTGCTTAAATCTCCTTCATGTTAGCCAAAGTTAGAGGCTTTTTAGAGTCTTCTCAAAAGGCTTTAAGCATTCCCAGGATGGGACCATGCCACAGCTAAGTCTCTGTTAGCACACATCAGGGCCTTCTTGAATATTTCATGCTAAGAAGACAGCAGGGATGGGATGCATCTGAGATGCATCCCAGCCCAGCCCAGCCCCCAAAGGACCAGGCAGCTGCAGTAATTCCTAGGGACTGGCCCTGAGAGGTCTGCCGTTCCCACCTGTGTCTTTTGAGACACAGGTACATGACCCCAAGGTCTATGTCAGCCTAACTTTGTTTTTGCATTGCTCAGTAGACATAGTGTCCAGTGTTCTCCACACGTGCTATTTTGTTCTTTAGTATTATGACTGACGACCTAGTTAAACTCTTCACCATAGTTGTACTATCTTTAATCCTCATCAAACCCTCTCAAAGTGGTGGGATTATCTCTCAATTTTCAGAAGGAAAAAGTCAGTTCAAATCATCTGCTTGGATGTTCTGCTTAGCAGACACACACCAGTTCTCCCCCATGCATATACTCTTGGACCCTAAAATCCATTATCTGCATCTCTTGCCAGGTGAGACAGAGCAAGGAGGCCCATTGGGGGGAAAATGGCTGGAGAGAAGTCCTGGAGAACAAGTCAGGAGCCCTGGTCTCTGATCTTGGCTTCAATATGTCAGTGTCCCCAGACAACCCCTTCCTCTCCTCCTTGAATCTCAGTTTCCTGCTCAGTAAAATAACATACAGATCTGCTCAATTTTTCTGTACATCCTTGGACTTTCCAGACCACTGAATGACCACTCTGGTGCTGTCTCTCTCCCCGTTCCTGAACAGATGTGTGATTTATCCAGGACGGAGGCAATGCTATCATGTAGAGAATCGCCGGCAGTTTCCTGACTGAGGATCAGGCAGCTGCAAAGAGGAAAGTTCTAGGCACTTACGAATATAGGGCACTCCTCTTATCCTCATGTCTGTAGCTCTGTGACTTCCCTGTGTCAGTCTGAGGTGCTGTGCTGTTGATGGCACTGTTAATTATGTTTGCATGGTTAATTACTCACACTAATTGCTTTGCTCTCTCTGCCTTCTCATCTATCTGCCTCCTGTTCCCGTTAGGGGTTATGCTTTTGAAAGCATCCCTGCCTTTCCGGCATTGGTCCCACAGTGGCCAATGGAAGCACCAGGCGGATACAGTACTGCATCTCAGTGAGGCTCCTGATGCTGCAGCTTCACTCTCCTGCTGTGGCTATAGAATGCTAGGCCAGCCCCTCCCCCTCTTCCCCTCCCTCCCACCCCTCCCACCAATCTAGTCGGTCTCTATGGCTGATCATTCCCAACTTGCCCCCTTTCCACCAGTTATCCTTACAGTTATTAGTCCCACAGTGCTAGAAGCAACAACAGAGCAGACTGGATTTTCCCAAGGGGCCCTGGTGCTATTACACAGCTCCTAGCATCTGCATCCCCACAGTCCACACATCTGACCCTCCCCTCCCTTCCTTGAAGACCCTTTCTTAGTCCTACCCACTGTGACCAGGACTCTATATCCTGTCAGTGGCTTTGCCTGAAGAATGTGGGTCTCAGATACAGACCTCTGGCTCCAAAGCTCATGGTGCTCTGCTTCCTGTATTCTCGGTTGGCTCAGAGCTGCTGGCATTGAAGCTGCCACAGGGTCGTCAAATAAGAGGCTTCTCCTTCAGTGGCCTGGGCACCTGCAGGACCACCCTTTGATGATCAGAAAATCAGTTCATCCAGTATACACAGTGACCAAGAGGAGACTTGTCACCAGATCTACCTGACTTTAAATTCCTGGGTCATCATTAGCTGCTTGCTTTGACCAGTGATTGAATTCCAAGCCTTGGTTTCCTCATCTATAAAATGGGCCCCTATAATACCTCAGTCTTGGTGTTCTCAGCTCATACGTGTGAAACATGAAAGAGAGGCTAGCGTATGGCAAATGCTCAGAAACTGGACTGTTGGGATTAAGACAGAAGCTATGATCTTATACACCGTCAGGGACAAAGCCTAAGATAGACATGTGACATCATATGAGGTACCTCTGGGCCAAGCTAGAGAAGGGTTAAGGGCACACATAATCTTTCTCTTTTCTTTCGTATCATACCAGATGGGTGACACATTCTGCTAAGCCTGGGTAACTGGAAAAATACCTCCTCTAGTCTAGGAAGAACTTTATGCTCAAAATAACTGGGTTCACACAGGAGCCCACAAAGGGCCATTCTACTCGTGTGCAGAGGATCTGTGCTGCATCCCTTTGGGTTGCAGATGAGCTGTACCAGGCCCTGTCACTCCTGGTGAAAGTAGGCATTGTGGGAGAGGAAAGGAGAGCCGTGCACCCACATTCAGCAGCTTGTCTGATGCAGCTGAGCTCCCTCCCCACCTCCTGCTATTTCGCCCTCCACCAGCCCCAGTGCCATCATGGGGGAGAGGAATTTTCTGCTTGGAGTTCTGGATGCTGATGACCTGCTGGGATTGCAGCAACCTCGGTTTTCTTCCTAGGGTTGTAGTTGCAAATCCAGGGCAGCCATTCATGCCTCTTCCCAGGGAGCAGCAGCAGCAATGGTTATGTTGTTGGCGCATCATACCCTGTATTGCTCCATTTTAATAGGCGAGGCCTCTTTGCTTGGCTTCGTAATGCTTCATCTTGTTTTATATTTACCTTGTTGGCTTAAAATCAGCCTGGTCTTAACTGCTTATGTGGAGCAAGCTCGGCTGGACGTGGGCTGACCAACGGGAAGTGATTGAGAAGGTTCTGGAAGTGCTGTCACCTGGTACCTTGTTTCTCTCTCTGCCTCCATTCTTTCTTCCTTGTGTTTTTACTAACCATTCTCTCCTTAGAAGGCCTTTCACTCACCGGGTAGATAATCCACTCACATAAGAGGTGAAGTGCACAGGACTTCAGCTTCTCATGCAACGTTCCGGTGCTCTGGGGCTATTTAGTATCCAGGGCCAGGAGTACCTTGATGTGTCCCAGAGACAGCAGATTCTAGATTTCAAGGTGGGCGCAAACCTACACAGTGTGAGATCTCTGGCTGTGTGTTTGATTTGTCAGTCCTAGAAAAATGATGATCACGAGTATCGATTCTGCAAGAGAAGAGGCCATCACCTGGGATATGCCACTGCTCCCCCCAGAGTCACTAGAGAAGCACCCACAGCTGGGACATTGGCCTCCTTTCTGGCTGGGTTGTACAGCCCTGCACCACAAAGAGCCACCCTTCACAGTGTGGACTTGAGCAAGCTGGCCATCCATCCTCTGCCCTGTTCCAGCTCTCCCCTCAGGCACCTATCTCCCATTGGATTGTAACTGTGGATTAATGTTGTTCCATGGCACCCTAAGGGTCCCCACAGTGCCTTTATGCCAGTGGCTTAAGGAGATTTTGATAAAGATATAGTCAGGGTTCAAGAAAGACAGGGCAGCACCCTAGAGTAGCAGTACGGGTACCTGTACCTGAGCTACAGGTACAAAGGAGAGAGCAGTTTCTAGAAGCAGAGAGTATCTTTGTGGTGGACCATGTGGACAGACCCTTGGCCCGTGACAGCAAGATGCAACCAGTATGGCCTGTGCCCAGAGGTAGGAGAGTAAGAGCCCCATCTCCTCTGACCTTCCCACCGACTCTTGCTAGTGCTTCTCACTGGCCAGCCTTAGAAAAAGGGCCTCTAATATGGGGGTACAAAGATCAGCTTTCTGGAGTCCACAGTGTTAGGGACACACAGGCAGCGTTTAGAAACATGAAGACAACTACGGTGCCAACCCTGCTACTGTGGTTCCATAAAATCAAACTGTGAGCTCAGAGAATTCCAAGACGAAGTCCCTAGCCTCGAGAAGATCTGGTTGTACTCAAGGAGACAAATCTAATAGTTGGGAAATAGCAAACTTTAAGAAAAGCAGTTTAAAATTAGTTGGTAACACTAGCAAGTGTGTATGTCAGTTTCCATTTTACCATGCTCTTTTTACAAATATGGTTTCACTTAACCCATAACAGAAGATCCTTGAGGAAATAATATCCTCAGTGGAGGAGGAAATGTGAGTTAGAAAAATTGAATAACTTACCTGAAGTCCTGTGGTTGATAGAGGGTAGAACAAAAACTATCATCAGGGTTTTATTTATTTATTTATTTAGACAGGGTTTCTCTGTTGTAACTCTGGCTATCCTGGAACTCACTCTGTAGACCAGGCTGGCCTCAAACTCAGAGAACCGCCTGCCTCTGCCTCCCGAGTGCTGGGATTAAAGGCGTGCACCACCACCTCCTGGCTAAAGTTTTTAACCTAATATCAGAGACACAAGTGTCCTAGGAGATGAGAAGGAAGCACTCTGTGAACAGTGGATGGCTCCAGAAGCCACCAGAGTCTGGAACTGGGCCCGCAAGAATGGTGAATAGAGTGTCGGCACTGCCTGTGACAGTCCAACCAGGATGTTTTCCCGGCTGTGCAGGCCCTGCAGTGTCTCCTGCAGGTCTTCAGCTCTGTCTCTAACGTGAAGCAGCCAATAAACAGCATCAGGGAGACGGCCACTTCTGGGACCAGTAAAACTTTATTCACAGAAACAAGTGGCAGGCTAGACTTGGATTAACTTGCTGAGCTACAGAATATGTGTGGAGGGACCAGACCCTCTCAGGAGAAGGGATGGATGCTGAGTGACGCCATCTGGACAGAAGTCCAGCCCAGCAGTGTGACAGTGCTTCCAGGGACAGCCGCGGGGCAGCCCAGCTTTCCTGGAGAACCCTTCAGGACGAATAGAAGCAGGTAGTATCTAGCCTAGGCTGCCTAATAAAGAACCGCAGACTCATATGACAGAAACGGATTGTTCCTGATTCTGGAGGCTGGAATCTGAGATCTAGGTGCAGACCAGGCTGGCTTCTTGGAGACTGTGAGGGAAGAGGTTCATTGTAGGCCTCTCTCCCGTGGGCTTATAGGTGCTGTCTTCACCCTGTATCTTTCCGTGGTCCTTGTTGTCTCTGTCTAATGTCTTCTTTTTATTAGGAGACAAGTCATGTTAGATTAGGAGCTGGCCCTTGTGACCTCATTTTAACTAAAGTACATATTTAAAGACCCTGTCTCCTAAAAGAATCCATTCTAGGAAGAGGGTTTAAGATATCAGCATGAGAGTTTCCAGGGGACATAATTCAACCCACAACAGATGGGATGGCCAAGTTAAAGGGAGTAGAGTCTGTAAGGCAGGGCACCAGAAATTCTTTTGTTTGCTAGCCATACAGTTTTTAGTACTTTGAGGGAATAAATGCTAGCTATACCATTTTTAATATAGAAATCTAATAAAATGGGCCTCTGGCCAAGTAAATGGCAAGGCTCCACATAGGAATGGATGGGCCTGAGCCACACTGCCCAGCAGGCTGGATGCCAAGTCACCCTAGGACTCCTGCCAGAATTCAGCCTCATGAGGAAATTTAGGATGGCTTCCAAAACACCTTCAGCCACTGCCAGTAATGTCTACATTGGTGTGGTACCTCCTTCTCAACAGGGAAGGTGAAGGATCAAAAGTAGCAAATGAGTTCTCTCAGTTTGGATAATAGCCTAGCAGCTACATTGGAAAATGGAGACAATATTTTTCTTTGCAAGGCTCATGAGAAGGTGGCTCTCCCTGCTGATATCATGTGAAGACCTTAGGGATCCCCCACACCTGGGACAAAGCCAGAGATGCTTGAGGGACCCAAAGGTCTCAGAATTCAGCATATTTCATCTTTCTCCCCAAATTCATTTCACACTCTCTGGTGCCTCTTAGGCTGTAAGAATCCATAGGGACATCTGAGACAGGATGGATGCTTCTCCCTGCATCTCGTCCAAGGCTTGAGGTGGAGAAAGGAGAAAGAAAAGGAAGGACCTCCCAAAAAGTTCTTTGCTAAGTGACCATGCTGACATCTTCCTTTACCAAAACACAAGTTGCTTTAACTCTCAAACTTTTGTCAGACTCCCTCTGAGTAATTTTTTTCTTTTTCTTTCTTTTTCTCATGTGGATGCATCTGTCCATCGTTCACAGATTACATTATGTTAATGTTGTGGTAGCTGAACAAGATCTAATTTCTTTTTAAGAGAAACATGGGTGTCAATCCACTGGCCCAGTCTGGATCAGCTTTGCCAGTGGGGATTTGTTTCATGAAGATCTGTCCAGAGGCAAGCTGTATCTCTATGGGGAGTTGGGTTCCTATAGGGGAACGTGCAGGCTCTGGGCTATAAGCCTCCTTGTTGACCGTAGCTACAGAATAGCTGCCAGGAGAGCTGTGCCACCATACTTCAAAAACACCACATGGTGTCTCATGGTGGAGCCCCAGAGCTCAGTGGATAAGACTTCAGAGGGTTTACAAACCCAAACATGCCAGGAAACTCCAGTCTGGACAATAGCTCAGATCTAACACACCTCCCCTGGATATATTATTGTGTGGTCTCCACATTATCTCATGGAGAAATTGTATGTGGAGACTATTATAATTTATTACAGTTTCTACTGCATCTACCCAGTTGTTCTCAAAGCAAGCTGAGAAGAGACAATAACTCCTGAGACTCAAAAACAGACTACCAAGCTATTCAAGCAAGAATGGCTACCGAGAGAAGATGTTTAGAGGGGTGGGGGTTAGAACATACTAATTCAGGGATAAACCAGCTGTTGACAAGATATTGCCAAAGTGGGCGTGGTTGCTCCTAGTGATCTGGGAGGCTGAAGAAGAATTCTTTAAGTTCAGGAGTTCAGGCATCCTGGCAGCAGAGCAGGACCCCGTGTGTTAAATAACTAAGAAAGAGTGGTGTCTATACAACTCGTTTTAGCCATTGCTGCTGTAACTTAAGAAAACAGGGGTGCCACCCATCGCTCGCACTGACAGCTATGGGTTGTTTCCTTAAGACATCTTTATTTTTGTCTTTTTATGTTTGCTTGTCTTCCTCCCCAAATCCCAGAGATCCACATTTTGGTGATAGTAAGAAAAGTCAGATTAGAAGTAAAGTCAGAAAATGAGCTTCATCTCCAGGCTGCTCCCTCAGTATCTTCCTTCAAAACGTCATCGTGTTGGGCTGCTGAGTTGGCTCGGCCAGTAAAGCGTTTGCCACGCAACCATGGGGACCTGAGCTTGGTCCCCAGCACCTGCACCTAAAGCTGCGCTTGGTGATAAGGATTTGTAGTCCAGTGCTGGGGAGGCAGAGACCAGTGGACACGTGAGGCTTTCTCACCAACCGTCCCAGCCAAAGTGGTAAACCTCAGGTCCCAGTGGACACTTGAGATTGACCCCTGACCACACAGTCTATAACAGCACACACACAAACAAGTACACACCCCCATACAAATCACACACACACACACACACACACACACTGTGTTTTACAAAGGGTATATTCTTACCTTGTCTGCAGAGACACAATCACATTGGAGCGGGGCGACCTCTGACCCCTGAGTTCCTCCCCATCTCTCAGCCAGCTTCCCTGTGAGATAAGTGTGATTCTAGACCTAAGCAACTTGAGCACTTCATTCCCTGGAAGTCCCCCTCAAACAGCAGCTGTCACTCTACTGCCCGTCCTTTACTGACAAACCTCATTTTCAGCTGTATTATCCCCATATGTAGTGGGCTCTTCTTAGGGCTTTTAAAGTTATCATACAGTCATTTCCAAAATCAAACAAGATGTGACACTCTTGTCAAGCTGAATGCTGGCTGCTGCTGCTGATTGACAGGTCTTTGAGCTCTGAGCCACTGACCAGAGCCCTCGTGCCCTCGCACCAACTGCGGAGCGCAGGGAGGCTTGGTGACAGGCAGCCTTCTGTCTCCGTTCGCACCTCCGCAGAGAGCCCAGCCCTCGCAGGGCTCTCGTCCTTGCTAAAGCAAGTTCTTGTTCTCAAATGCACCTCTCCAGAAGGGCAGGGGACCAACCCACTTCTGGTGCTTGATTTGGGTAGGACTTTTGAGAAGAAGAAAGAGAAGCCCCTGAGCTGATTTGAGAGTCCCTGTTTATTCTCCACTGCGGTTTGAAGATAAGTACACTGGAGACACGTACCTTCCTATAGATTGGCAAAAGTAAGGAGGAGTCAGACTTCCGAATCCCCACTAACAAGAAAGTTCATCGGCTGTGATCTGAGTTGCAGGAGACTAGCATGAAAGATGTTCCCTTCCCAGCCTTCCCTCCACCACATGGGGCCACTTGCCTGTTCCGCATCAGAGCACACACTTTCTTGAGGGACTGTCTGCTAGCGTCCTACCTCTGCCCACTGCCGCTCCTCCTTAGGAAGCTGTGATCTGTACATGCCATCACTTTACTTCCAACAGCTGCTCTGTGGCTTCGCAGAGGCACGCAGCTTGAGCGTTATCAAGTTAAACACCCTTCCCGGGGGGTTAGCTAAAGCACCGGCTCTCAGGACCTCGGGCCACCGCGTAGCACAGACTGTCCTGCTTCCATGCAGTAGGGGATCCTTCACTCTTCCCTTTAGCTTCTTCCTCCTCAGTTAAGCCCAGACATGAGAAGAGCCTAAGGCTCTCTGTGCACAGGAAGCTTAACTCTGATGGAAAGTGGATTCCAAAGACAATTAAGTTATTCTGTACTTGAACCAGACGCTCAGGTTACCCCTCTTCAAAAGAAAACAGAATGTGAAATGTACTGTATATGAATTTCATGCTTTGTGCATACAAAATAAAACAAAGTAAGCTCCTGTGAAAACTGAAGTAAGGCAGGTGCATATGTGCTTAGGATGTCACCGGGACTGCCGCATTGCTTGGTAACCAAAGCAAGGATAGCTCCTTGCCGAATGAGACACAGTGACCGAGCTACACAAGGGGGCACGTAGGCCAATAGATAAATGATACTATCCAGAGATGAGTGGGAAGGCAGTCCTGAGGCCCACTTAGCTGGCATTTATGGCCCCCGTAAGGGAGGAGCTGAGCCACCTAGCCAGTAGCAGGGGCAGGATTCAGGCACTAGCTTGATCTTAGCACTTAAATCTGTTAAATCTTAAAATTGATCTAACCTACTTAAATCTGTGAAAGGACACCCCTACTCAGGTGACACAGAGACAAAGAGCAACCTTCCGGGAAGTCTCTTCCCCGGGTCTGCAGCTGCCTGTGCCAGGGTAGTTGGGAGCCTCTTCCAGAGTCCACCGCTTGCTTTATGTAAGGGTTCATCCTTTGGTTTATGTTGTCAATTCAGGGTTTTGACCGGATTTTGTTACGCTTTTTTCTGTGTCTGGTTTATGCTTTTCATTGTTTTTAGTTAATTTTTAGAGTTAGAAGAGTTCTATGTAAGAACTGGGGTTTGTTTGTTTGTTTGTTTTTTTCTGCCTGTGCTGATTGTGTGTTCTCTGTTGACGTCTTGTCCCCGATCTGGACACTGGCCATCTTGTCTGTGAAAGGAGGCGCTCCAGCGGGCTTGCTTGATCAGAAGAAAGGGAAGTTTGCTTGGTTTAGTCACTCTACAGAAACCCATGGTAATGTCTCCTGTGCTCTCTGTGTGTAAATGTGTGTTGGTCCATACAGATTGCATGGGAGAATGTTGCTCTTGATGTCTGGTTGTGAGTGTGTGTGTGTGTGTGTGTGTGTGTGTGTGTGTGTGTGTATGCATATGGCATCCGTTGGTATGTGTCTGTGTATGTGTGTGTCTTTGTGAAGGGAAGACCGCTGGCCCTCATCTCCTCTACTGGATACAGTCAGTGCGAAGACAGCAGCACCAACTCCCTGATAGAAGATGGAGGCAGGCCTCTGGAGAGTAACAGCCAGAACCAACGTCACTGTAAATGCAAAGTCAGTACCAGTACTGCCAGTGCCTTGGCTTTTGAAGACATGCTTACCATAAGGCCTAGGCCACTTCGTCCTAACTTTGGTACCTTTCTGAAGCACCATCAGCACTTTCACACCGCTCCACTCGCATACAGGGTTCTCTGGGAGCCACGCATCACAGAGCCTGGTGGCTTTCCACATACGGCTCAGCCCTTGCCAGAATGAGACCTGGAGAGTTAAAAGGGGGCCTGAGTCAGCCTCCTCACTTTATAGCTTCTTATTTAATGTGGAATGTCCACAGCCCCTGGAAGTCTCTGACGGTCCTGCTCCCCGTTCCCATTACTAAGCTATCTCAAATGACTAGTCCCGCCGTCAGGCTTTAGGCTACGATGTGAATGTCAGTGCTGTAAACTGAACAACGCTGCCGGGCTGTTCTGTGCTCTCCCGGGGTGTGCCCAGAGCCCGGCTCAGCTTCCCAGGCGCTGACTTCCCCTAGATGAAGAGAAGAGGCTTGGTCGATACTGGAGCAGTCACAGGAGCACGGGTCAGGGACAGTGCCTAATCACATGTCCTTTCTAGGCACACCATGTGACCTTGACCCTCATGCCATTCTCACAGCTCACTCTCCTTGCCTGTGACGTGAGGGAGACACGTTAGAGCTAGGCAGTTCCTGTCATCTCATCCAGCCCATGAGGTGATATCTGGATTCTTTGTCCTCGGCATTTTTTGAGGACAAATGCTAAGTCAAAGAGATCTACTCCATGCGGCAGCCAAAACATAGTAAGTCAGGGGCTCCTTTTGTGTCTTCCATGTTCTTGAAATGAGTCTCTTCTCAGCCACCTGACTTGTCTTAAACCAATAGGAAAAAAAAAAAAACTTGGGGAAGTCCACACCCATCAGCATTTCCATCTAGCCAGTGGAAGAACTCCTTGGCTGTGGTGGTTCATGGTGACTAGCCATTTGTTTCACATCCTTACTAGTTGTAGGTGCCATGGTTACTGAGGGCTAGTGATTTTTTTTCACCAGATGAGGTCTATTCTGGAAGGAGTGCTGGTCCAGGTTGCTCTAAAGAAGTATTGGTAAAACCAAGGAACTCCATGGCAGTCGTGGTACACACCACTAATCCCAGCATCAGAAGGCTGAGGCAGGAGGACTGCAACTTTGAAGCCAGCTTGGAGTATACCAACACCACATATATATGTAAAAATATAAGGGACTTTTATTACATTAACGGGATGACAGCAGTTCTGAAGAGTTCTCTGAGCTAAACTTTAATTTCATAGAATAAGTAATACTAAAAGAAATGACCTCCTCTTAGCCACTATACTGAGTCTACCAAACTCCCTTCGAGAAATCTAGCCTGCTGCCGCCTTGGTGTAACACACTGGGCATTGCTTGGCCAGATTGGCTCTTGTAGAAAGGTAACTTGTGTCTGTTTAGATGGGAGTGTCTGAACTTCTGGGAAGAGAGATGATGTCCCTGAAGACTCTCTTTGGGCCACATGTAAGGGTGGTTTTGTATATACTGCAGCTAGAGAGCTCCATTCCTGTGTCTGCCTTGTTGTGTGAGGCTGAATCCGTGAGTTTGGTGGTGGTCAGTTACCTCAAACCCGCCACCTCAGGTGTGGTCCTAAATATCATTGCTTTATGACACAGTGTGCCCTGCAGGAGGGAAAAAGTTCCTAGATCCATCAAGAAAGTTGGTTGAGTAGCAAAAGTGGCCTTTCTGCAAACAAGTTAGACTCCAGTCTTAGGTTAGAGCTGGTAGGGGAAGAAAGAAGGAGACAGAGTCTTCTTATGAGAGCTTCTCTCCTGTGGTCAGCAGTAGATGCAAATGGAAAACTTCTCAGGCTACAGAGTTGAGGGCAGAGAAAGGCTGCGACCTTAAGTCTCGTCCAGATGTGTTCTGTAAATGGTCTGATCGCCAGAGTCCCTCCCACATGCCCACTCATGTACTGTGCCCTGGCAGCTGATGTCCCCACTTGCTGAGGACAGCACTAGGGCCTGGCCCCCACAGACAGGCCAGCAGACGGTGCCCAGCCAGCTCTGACCCAGGATGCTATGCCATGCACTAACGTTCTCCTCTTCCCTTTCTCTTCCTGCCCTCAATGCCTTCTGTGACTCCCTTTCGCTCTCAGTGAGCATGCCCACGAGTGAGACCGAGTCTGTCAACACTGAAAATGTGGCTGGAGGTGACATCGAGGGCGAAAACTGTGGAGCCAGACTTGCGTGAGTACCCGTGGCGAACAACACTGAGTTCTTTTAGGGCGTGGCCTGGGAAGCTGGCTCCTGGAGTTGAGTAGAATGGCTCCTCACGGCAGGGGCAGAGTCGGGACCTTGGTTGACAACCTGTGTCCTGTGTGGAGAGGAAAGAGGCCTGGCGTGAAGTGTGGCCTAGTATGTGGTTGTGAGCGCTTCAAGTTAGAGCCTGCCTTCAGCACTTCCGTGGGGGCCACCAAACTCGCCCCTCCAGAGAAGCACAGGAGGTGGAGTGCGCTGGTGTTTGTTTTTTTCTTATTCCGTTTTTTTTTTTTTTCATAAGAGCCAGTAGGTTGGGGTCCTGGGGTACTTGGCCACCCTTTACATTCTGACAAACACGGCCTCAAAGAACATCGCCAGCTAAGGAACTGCACTGCCAGGGGATGATCCTGCTGGTCCTGTGCTGCTCTGCCTCTAAGGAAACAGAAACACCTGGAGAAACGCATGGACTATGCTTAGCCTCGGTGGTAGCAGTCCTTCTTCCAACTAAGCCTTCCTCTCAGTCCCAGTTTCTAAGAGCTGGCTTCGGCCTGGGACTTCACCAGGTATGAGAGAACAGGAGATGGTTGGTGTCCATGGGAACAGATCACATCTGGATCGTCACAATCTTGAAAACAGAAACCAGTCATCCCCGTCTGTGACCCTCAGTCCTATGAAGGGGGAAACAATTTCATCCGGGAAATTGGCAAAACTGGTTTGAGCGCTAGTGTCATAGGAAACAGAGCCTGGGGTCCAAGGGGTAAGCCGCCAGGTAGCCACATCCAGACTTCACTTTGGGATGCGATGACTGCTTTTCCTATGGCCGTGAGAGTGACCGCTATAACCTTGTCTTGGCCACTGGGAAAGAACTGCAAACAGAAAGCTCTGAGTAGGATCCGCCCAAATACAATGTGTCTTCAGACGCTCCATGGGTAGAGCAGCACCTTCTGCTGCCACTGTCTCGTGACCCGGCCTTCTCACAGCAGTGGCTGCAGGTAATCTGAGTGTGCCCATGACTCAAAAGAGGGAGCAGAGCAGCGCTGCAGCCAGGCTCCAGGGCACACCAGGCTGCGGTATCACTCACTCTGACAGTGGCGCCAGGGAGTCTGCACTGCAGACATCTCAGCGTTGTTGAGAAGCAGTTATTGTCGGAGTGTTGTTAAAATATGGTGCTAATTACATTTGTAAGCAGTACTCCCCGCCTTTCTTCTTCTCCCTTTTGGAATTCTACAAGACAAGCACTTGAGTTTCTAGAGGGGGCCTCAGATAGCAATGAGAGGGGCACGCAGATGGTACCCTTCTCTTTCATAAGTTCTAGGCCATTCTGCTTTCTAGACATCAAGGATGGGGAGTTCAGAGAAAAGATCATCAAAGTTGTTACAGCGCTGGCTTTGGGGCATGGCCCAAGTTATATACGAGGAGGGACCGGGGAGCTGGCGCTGGGAACTCACTTGACATTACATTTGAGGAGTACTCGATGCTGGGTTGGAAAGCAATCACGATTGTCCCCTGTGGAGGGAAACCGGCATCTGTGAGTCTGTCAGCTCCTGGGAGGATGTGCTCTACTGGCTTTGAGAGTTATGCAGAAATAGTTGCTCTCATTCGTGTGCATACTCATACACATCTATGCTGCATACAGAAGACACAGCTGCTGTGCCACCATTATTATATGCACTTCATCAAGTGCTACCTTTCCCCATCTCCCAACAAGACAGTGATGGGCAAAGATTGCCAGTGTTCCTGTGAGTAGTGAAGGAGCTGGAGAAGAGACGCGGGCTGATGGCGGCATGAGAGACCGCTGTTTTATTAGCTTTGAGTTAATAAGAGTCTTGAGGCGATGTTGAGGACGTGTGTGTAAGGAGGAGGCCTGGGGAAAGTTGTTGCCTGGGTGGCAGACAAGTGTAGAAAAAAACCGCAATGTGATGTGACACAGTAGGCAAGGAGGGAGGGAGAAAGGAGGGACTCACCAAACGTCGAGAAGAGAGAATGACAAGGCTGTAGCAAACTTTGAAGAGGGGGACCCAGTCTAGACGCTGCAGGTGTTCCGTGGACAGCAAGGTGAGGAGCTCTGAGGCTCGGTTCTGAGTAGATGTGGAGACTGGCTTTTAAGGCCACTGGTGTGGTTATAGGACAGAGTTTATTCAGAGAGGGGAAGAAAGCAAGAAACCAGGAGGCCTTAGAACTTGGGATGTTACGATGGGTGAGTAACTGGAAGTGTGCCCTCAGTAGCAGAGATTCATGGTTTATATTGGCCGGTTGGGAAAATTCATTGAAGAATTAAGATTTAAGCTGAAAACTAAGAGTGAGCACAAATATTAAGTGCCAGAGGGCAGCAGGTGCATGAGGGACAGGTTCAGGTGTCAGGGCAAGGTCTGGTAGGCTCCACGACGAGCTTGGTCTGTGTGATAGGAGTGTGAGAAGTTGCTGAGGGGTTTTAAGAACGCAGGGACGTGTGAGGAGGTTGGTTTGGTCAGTCTTGAAGGATCACTTCAACATTAGGAACGGTAGGAAATAGGGTGACATGCTATTGAAGCAGCTTTCGCTGCCATCGGGGCGGTCTTCAAGGCACTGAGAAGCCAGCAAAAACCAAGAGGATTGAGCACAGGAAGCAGTTTCTCTACCTTGGAAAATGAAAGGGAGCTGACGTCAAAAGCACTGGTCGTGCGCCCTCTCTACAGTACAGCTCCCCAGGAAGGTGTGGGCCATTGATTTCCAGCAGAAGCCAGGGCTGGACACCACCTCCCAGGGCTGCTTCAGAGGGCACCATTGCATCTCGTTGGCATATTTGGCTCCATGCGAGATCACAAATGAATAAGCATTCTACAGCTAGAGAAATCACATATCACAGACCCATGTGCCATGAAGGATTCCTCCCAGCTCTGAGGGCCTATGGCTCTGTAGAGAACATGGAGTCAGAAGCTTTCAGGTGAGCGATGGGAATCACTGTAACAGCCATCATCCTCTGCAGGGTGAGAGTTGACGACTGTAGACACTTGAAGGGCAGCCTGGAAGTCACAAGTGGAAGGCTACCAAGGGATCACTAAATGTGCAGCCCTGAACATTCTGGAGACTGGCACTGTGGATGTAGACTTGGCATCCTTAAAATGTACTTTGATGCTTTTTATAGCCTAAAAGCACACCAAAAAAATTATGTGAATCTGGGTAGAGAATTAGCCACAGCAACACACCTAAAGGGTAATTGGCTAATCTGCCTTACGTCAAGAGTCACGTAGACATCACTGAGGACCAGCGTGAACACTGGAAGCCAAGCCTGTCATTTGCCTGGGAGCTTTGGAGGAGGCAGAGTGATTGAGAGGAACCAATTCAGGTGAAGCCTGCATTCCAATAAGGAGCTTCAGGCTAGAGACAGGGAGCAGCTAGGTGTAGCACCCAATGGCTGGAACCATGTCCCACTGGGCCAAGGTCCAGGATACGTCCCCTCTCATCATAACAGCTGGGACAAGCTGTGGAGTTAGGGAAGCTGAGTCAGCAATCTTTCTGACTGTGTTGAAAGTGAAGCAGGGACTATCCAGGAAAATGACTTTCCCACAGGTAGTAAATGTACAGTGCTTACTACTCAAAGAAGAAGGAGAAGCCAAAAGAATAAACAGCTCCCAAGGAGTTCAAATATTTGTCTAATAATGATAAATACCAAGCAAGTTACTAAGGTGGAAATTGGTTTGGAGTTGTCTCTAATTTTAAATGTTAAAATCAGGGAAGAAAATCTTGGTCTTCCAGATTGGTCCTAGAGGTCCAGGTGACTGAGTGCCTAGGGACAGAGGCTTCAGTCCCCGCCCACTGGTATATTCTGGAGGTCTCATGTGATGGCTCATTATTAACCTCTTCTACCTCCTTGCTCTTAAATCCACTTGAAACCTAAAATAGGAATGGCATTCTTCTTGAATGATTGATGGAAAAACTAAGAATCTTCTGAGCAAGCTACTCGTGCCCATTGGGGTTCAGATACACTGGAAACTTCAGGTGTTTCCAGAACTCTACAGTCTTCACAGATTTTAAACATCAGTAGGAGGCAGACATGCTAAGGTGCTCAGTGCTCTCTGCCTCATTTCTCTGTGGTGGGCAGCTGTCCACACACCAAGCCTGTCACTCCCTCCAGGAGACAATGGTCTATGAGCAGTGGTGTTCTATTTTGTGAAGTCCTGAAGCTAACTGCTCCCACATACAGGGAGGATCAAGGAATCAGGGCATTGAATTTGACAGAAAGTTTCAAGTTTCAAGCCCAGCTCTTCTAGGACCCACTTGAGTGACATCCTTTCTCAGGTGCAGGTACTGAGCAATGCTGCTGAGCGCCTAGGACCTGTGCCTATATTCCAATGGATGCTTTGGATACAGAGACCCTAAGTTAATGCTCACAATCTCCTGCTAGCAGTGAGAAGCCTTCTTCATGTGAGGTGTACAGGATCAGACATCAGGACTTGGAGCCACGTAGGCAAGAGTCTCATGGACCACCTCCTTCAGTAGAGTGTGCAGGGATACCAAGCAGTGGCTGCATCAGCTCTGATCTCCCCTCATCCCTTAGCACAGATCCATTTCCTTAAGAGAACTCCCACATTCCTCATGGTGGTAGTTTCTAAGATCTCACCTTTGCTTGTGACTTCATTGGGCTGAGAGTAAGAGTGAGATCTGCAGGGGGCAAGGGTCTGAGATGAGCCAGAGACCACCAAGACCCTCTGCAAGAAAGCCCAGGGCCAACCAGGCATTCTTAAAGATCCCTGAGCTCAGAATATGCTTGCTGCAGAGAGGAACCTGCCTCTCAGTCTCCACTTAGCAGCTACCAAATATTTCTTTCCCCCATTAAACGGTGGCTCTAGGTAAAATATGCTGCCCTGGGCTCTAGGTCCCTCACCCATTTGAATGGTTAACATGTGATTCAACCCTGCAGCCTAGCAGGCAGTCTTGGGGGTGGAAAAGGTTGTTAGCTAACAGTTCAGAGCAATAAAGGCACTTGGCTCAGCTTCTCAGTGCCCCGGAGATATAATTATCTCATGCACGATGGCTTTGCCACCTGTCACATCTTCTGCTTTAGTTTTTTTTTTTTTTTTAATAAAAACAAACAACGAGAAGAATTGATGTCTTCTTGTTCTGTGACATAGCTTGGTTTTGCCTGACTGGGACAACGTGACTTAAGCGGGCACCTTCCAACACCCCACAAGGTCTCTGGTCATTGTCATTTCACATTTGGATTCTGTTCTTCTTGGCCGTTTTTTAATTTAGACTTATTTTGTTTGAAACTTTTAAACATGAATAAGAATTTACATCATTTCCACTCCTTCCTCTCCCCTTTCAACACCTTCCATGCGCCCCTACTCCTCTCAAGATCATGGCCTTTGTCACTACTTAATTATTATTATGTCATCTTTATTATTACTATTTATTTATTTTTAATTATTTATTATTATTATACATTATTTATTATTATATATTCTCTTTAAAATATCTTTGTCTTTACTTATTTATTAAAGATTTTAGATATAGATATAGATATTCATTATACTGAGTCCATTTATTGTCGCTTTTATGTAACATGTTTAGAGCTGACCACTTGGGATTGGATAATCTGTCAGGGACCTCATCCCTGGAGAAGGTCGATTCACCCTCTCTTCCCAGTATTGGCTGCCTGTAGTTCTTCACCTAGCGGTGGGGCTTTCTGAGATTTCCCCCATCTGCATTGGCATGTCAACCGGAGCTGACATTTTGCAGGTCTTCGTTGGTGGCCATTTGCGCAGTCTCGCTCAACCTGCTGTTTTGCCTGTATCCACTTTTCTCTCAGCATCAACGCTAGCTGGCATGCACCTTCAAATGTTTGCATTTTTTTCCCAAAATGTTTCATCTCAATTGCTCACATCTTCCTTCCCCCTCTCCCTTTCTCTTCCCGCTTTCCTCTCTTGATTTTTTTCTCCTTCCCTTTCTCCCTCCCTCCCCATCTCCCTTTTGTGTACTTTTCATTAACAAGCCTCTCTCTTAACCTCTTCCCGCTTCCTAACTCCATGTACTTTCCTGGAATGTATCCTAGAAAAACTGGACAGTTTCACGGCCTCCCTGGAGGTGCTGCCTTTCAGGACCCTTCCCAGGCGACAACCCTTCAAGGCAGCCGCCACTGAGACAGCCTTCCTTTGCTCCTCTCCCAAATCACCACAGACTTCCATGGCTGCACCTGACTTCAGCACACACAGTGTAGCTGTTTATTTGTCTAATCGAGAGAGCAGCTCTGAGCCAGGAAAGTGGTGGCCTTTCCATTTCCAACTTACTCGTGAGGCTTACGTGTGCTTCCTAACCCAGCTCTGCTAGGGATGCTGGCAGGCTGTAGTGAGTTTTCTGTTGAGGTCCTCCTATCTGCAGGAGAGGCTTTCCATTTGTCATGGATTTTTGCAAGGGGTATTGTGCTCAGCCTTTCATGGAGTTTGTGAGCAGATAGTGATCCTCTCAGGACTGTGTGCTCTCCTTCTCCAGTGAGGATCGCCCACACTTAGAAGATACTAGATTTGTAGACGTCAGCTGGGCCAGCCACATTCAAATGCAGAGTGTTCTTTCTCCACAGCATTATAACTTAGCTCGCCAATCCTTCCAGTGCCCACATACAGTCCCAGGGACATCAAATCCCTCTGGGATGGCTCAACATTCTTCATGTGGAAGAAAGTGAGTGTGTTGTGTTTACTAATATTTCCTTTTGCTCTTTCAGCCACCGGGTCTCCAAATCCAAGTTCAGGTGAGTGAGATGCAAACCGCCCCTCTTCCCTTCTCCCCTCTACCTTGATCCCCAGCTACTCTGTCGGATGACCAAGGTAGTTCCCACACCTGTTTGGGTCCCTCTGAGTGTGTAACTGCTACCTTTTGTATGGAGGTTCACAGTTCGGTCAAGGGAACCAACTCAAGGGTTGAGACTTGGGTTCCCTTGGGTGGGTTCTGAGTGGTTAGAACAAATGTGTCTACCTCCTATGTAAGGTAAAGCCGGGTTAAAATAAACGTGTGATCATTTGTCACTGCCTGACCTACTTCACAACTTTGAGGATTACAGACAGAATATAGATTCTGTCACTGCTTTGAGATGGTGTCAGAAGCTTCTGGAGGATCCACCCTGTAATCTGCCTTTGGCTTTGCCTTCTGTACTTCTGCACAAATGCGTTCTTCCCATTAAATGCAACTCCTTGCACGTGCCTACATGTTCCCTGTTCTCTTGCACACTAAAACTTTTCTGTGGGGCTTTTCCTCTGCCTAAATCACCATCTATGTCTCTTTCTAGAAAAGTCAGACTTGTCAAGCAGCTCCAAGGCTACAGCATCTGTGACACCCTTGGCACTCCAGGGGAAACTAAATGGTCTTCCTCCCCTTCTCCATTCCCACAGGCTTTGTTAGCCCCTGTCCTAGCGTTTACCATGTTGTACTCTAGCTACTGGCTCAAAGACCTGTTGCCTCCACTGAACTTCATGTGCACACCAGGGTCTGGGCAGTGCCTTCCTAGCTACCCTAGAGGTTGACTCCGCATGCTCCCCGAGTGCCTGACTGGTTGTATATGTAGGACGGGAGTGCTAATTTAATTATACAAATCTTAGACACACCAAAAAAACATTGGCCATTTATTTTCCATAACATAGTCTTGTCTCTCTAGCCCCGTCTTGTATGTAGTGGGAGTATAAGTAATACTAAACTGGTTGAGCCAGGCGTTTACCAATAGTATGTTTTAGTATGTGTCCTAGAGGACACATGTGTGATTGCTCAGAGTTCCTTTTCTCCAGCTCCTGTCTAAGGTGGATCTGGGTGCCAGGGGAGGGAATGCCAGAATCCCAGAACCAGGGCTTAGGGAACAAGGTTCTGGAATTCTCAAGATCCTCTTGACTCTTGCCAGCTCTAATACATGAACTGACATGTGGCAGGTCTGTCTGGTTTGGACATCCGCCACCACTACACGCCATGTCATGTGCCCAACCCCACACTCCTCCACTTCTGTTCTCTGACCCCCAAAATCTGTAATCTACCCCTTCTCCCACACTTCACACTCTCTGTCTCTCACAGTCCGTAAACGACCTCTGGGAACTGGGAACTGGGACCCCAGAGCACGTCCTCTGCCTACCTTCATCCAGTTCTCTGTGAACCAACCAGATAGAGTGATAAACTAACTATTGAGACATCCCTGACAGGGCCTGCAGAGCCTATCCACAAGCCCCAACCCCATGGGTCCCTTCCCTATGACATCCACGTGTTTTAAGCATGTCTCCCTAACCTCATAGCACTCAACACACAAGCATTAAAACTAAGTGAGGACTCCGGTGTTCGGCACTGCTTCAGTTCTGATACCTCCTTTCTCCCATGTTCTACTAGGACTGGAAAATGCAAGCTTCCTTCCCTCTATCATTCCCTCAAACCAAGGCCTCCTCCGTGTAAAACTCCAGGGTCAGGTCTACCAGTGCTGGATTTTATTATATGAAAGAGAGCTCTAGAAACAAAAGAGCTATCACTAAGTTTTCCTTCTTTATCTCCTGCATGTGGAGAAGTAGCCGGTGTATAATAAGGATTTAAGATGGATGGATGGATGGACGGACACCTGGTCTCGATAAAGCAATAGACTTGACAGATATCCAAACAAAATGTCACACTTGACAAGTACACGTTACTCTGAACAGTTCCACAGCCCCCACACAGTAGTAGTAAAGAGATTAAAAAATTACAGTGAAAATATTTCCCAAATTCTATTCTCGCTACATGCAAATGAGGAAATCATAGATGAATGAATGGAGACTCGTGGAGAAGATCCCATACTTGGTGGGCACTCATGAGTTATCAGGAGACTCTAAACCTTCCTTTTGCGTGGATGGTCTATAGTGTCAGGTATGGGCTTGAAAAGATAATCTTTTGATCCTTGAGGCTTTGTCCACTCTCTGTCTCCCAGCCATGGGGCTCTGCTTGCTTACTCGGGTAGGGGGTGGGGAGCTTCTCTCTCTGCACTTCCAATTCAAGGGAAGCACAGAAATGCCCTTCTCTATTCACAAATGACTTCATGTTAGTGAGTTGACACAGTCATTAAAATAAAAACCTGTAGAGAAGCCCTTAGAGAAGCCCAGAGCCACAGCTCAGGAAGAGCCCCAGCCATCCTGCAGGCCACGTCCTGGCTGCTGTACTGAACTTGTCTCTGTGCATGCTTTGCAAATTATTCTAGTGGCCACATTCAAGGAAGTAGAAAGCAACAGCAGGAAATGAAAGCTTTTCATTTAAAGCTGTGTAGCGAAGACATTGCTATTTCAAAATGAATTAATATAACACATTTTAGTGAGCTAGTTTGTTTTCTTTTTTGCACCAAGACTTTGCAATGCAGCATGTACGTTACATTCACTGTATATCTCAGTTCGGATGGCCACATGTAGCCAGTGGCTGTCACCCAGACGAGGATACTCTAGAAGTTCTGAACAATATCACAAGCAGCTGGCTACCTAGATCTTTCAGCACACTGATGGTGTCTGATTAGGGAATACATGCGTCTGGTAATGGATTGAAAATGCTAGCAGAATTATCAACATTTCCCAAATAGTTCTCTCAGTTGGGGAAACAATTTAATAATGACAGTAATAGATTTTGAGATTCTAATTGGCCTATTTTGGGTACAAGACTGGATAATACAAAGTCATAGTTAAATTTGAAAGGAAAAATGAGACAAAGTAGATGAAACTTGGGTATTTGGATAATTCAGGTTTTCATGTAAAGGAAAATAAAGAATTGGCTACATTCTAGGTTCACTGTGCAGCATTGATCCAGAGACCTATTGGAGTTTCTCTGAGCACAACTATGCAGAATTCAGAGCAAACCTCATGGGTTCCAAAATGTGAGGACTGTCAGGCCTAGCAGGAACTGCCTCTTACGTAACTATGTTTCTGCTATGCCATAAACAGCTAGGCGTAAACCCAAGTCTTCCTTAATCTCTAATAGCCCACTCTTTAGGCTACGTCCTCATAAAGGAATTAAATGCAGGGATTTTTCTCTGCTGTTTGTTCCCAGTTCTGTTGAAGATGGAAACCTATCCCAGCTCCTGGACAGCCTGCTGTGTCCCCCGTTTCATGTCTTGGGCCTGTCAGCATTTGCATGCCAAGAGAAACAATTTATGATCATTGTTTTTCCAACTTGCACCCTCCTTCCTGAGGCTTGGGGGGGTTGAGTCTTGCCATCTTCAGAGAGTTAGACCTGGGGCATGTCACTGTAGCTTACACAGCCTATAAGCCAGCATCTTACTGGATGAGATGGACTGTGCTAAATGCTATGGGTCTGTAACAAAGGAGGAGACGTGGTCCCTGCCTCTTGTGGATCTAATTCTCTCATTAAAGAGTCAGGAGGCATACACTAAAAGTTAACTGAGAATACCAGGCAATGGAAGCCCTCCACTGCGGGGGGGGGGGGGGGCCTCTCTGTATGCCTCCACGACTGCCTAAGATGTGATCTAGGGATATAATTGCAGAGTCCCTCAGACCGTCTCATGTTCACCTGTTGCTCTGTGCCCTGGCGGGGCTTTGTGCCGACAGGGACTGTGTCTATTAACTCTGATACCATACCTTGTCCATAGCAGATGTTAAATAAGCACTTCTTGACACACAAACAAACAAAATGTATGATATAAGCAGAGTCTGCAGAGATGCCAAGGCTAGAAGGGCAGAAAGTTCACTGCAGAGAAGCTGGGGTTTAAGTTGAGCCCTGAGGATGAGGACCTAGAAGATGGAAATAGAAGGTAGAAACCTGCATAGCTGGGAGGGTATTCTGTGCTAAAAAGGTTGCTAAAAAGGGTGCAAATCCCTGTGCTGGGCATGGGGCATGAAGATAAGATGGTCCCAGGGAAAGGGGGCAGAGCATAGGGCTCCTGACAGCTAAGTACAGTAGGCACATTCCCTTCCATCCTTCTCCCCCGTTTTTCTGTATTTCTAGAGTAAATGACTTACACTGATGCAAAGAGAACATGAATAGCAGGCGAATTTCTCCTCCCTGTTTTATCATTTAATTTCTATATCCTCCATGGATATGTAAACACACAAATAAATCTACACATTCTAATAAACTATTGCATTTATTATATAGTAGGAATTGTTGCCAGGAAACCAGTTGTCAAGCAAAACTATATTTGAAGAGTAGGAGATGTACAATTATCCTTAAATACTTTCCCTGGATAGTAATTACTCCCATCCCCGCCACGACCCAAATCCGTGTGACTCTCCAGAATGGCTCTGTGCTGCAGCAGCCACATTTAACAGAGCTGGCAGAGAGCAGCTCTAACGCCATGTGATGGGCCTGACTTTACAGCAACCCCTTGTTCACAGAGAAATAGCCTTGGTCAAATTCTCGGTATTAAACCGACTCCAAGTCAGTTTTTACCCAGCACAGGTTAAAACCAGCTGTCTGTCTCCACGTATTCTCCTCTCCTCACACTTGTGTTGGCATGGCTGGATGTTTCAGGCAACCCAAAGGGCACTTGCAGAGTAATGTTTGACTGCATGGTGTCTCTTCTGTGCATAGTGTTCTCTCCAAAGCATCAACTAAGCTTAATGTTCCCTGCAAAGCTGGGGCATCTGTGAAGGATGGATCAGTCCAGAACACTGAGCTTAGTCTATCTGTTCTTCAACTTGTAGGCCCCAAACCAGGTTCCCCCTGGTAGTTCTCAGGGGAGAATTCAAGTTGTTAGATTGCCCCCAGCTCTTCTATTCTTGCTCTAGAATTCAGTTAAACCTCAGTAACAACATTTTCCATGGAACAATCGGGAGAAAATGGCAGTGTTGGAGACATAGGTGAAGCCAAGCTATACCAAAAGACAATGTGGTAAGTTGAGGGAACCATTCATATAGAGGTCTATCTCCTTGGAACCACAGAATACAGTATGTCGTTGGCATGCTGCTGGTGATGTTGAAAAGGTCTTCCTGAAGGAGTGGAGAGCTAGGTTTGGGGACAGAATGTGTAACATATACAGACAGTCTTGTGTCTGTGTCTAGCATGCTTGTATATGGTGCTGTGTGACCCTGGGGCATTCAGTATTTTTCAACTGATGCACCATCAATACAACTCCACAGAGGAAATGAAGAAACATTGCTATGATTACCTCTGGCCAGAAGACTGCAGATAAGTACTCATAACATAGACTTATTCAGAATGTTAGACTGCCATTCAATTGCATTGCCTTAAAATAGAAGGCTGGGTTTTGTATCCTGGTCCAGGACAACGCATGTACATGAGCATAAACACACACACACACACACACACACCTCTAAGGATTTTAAATTCAAGTATTTCTTACTACTTATTTTGAAACCTGCTATGATATTTCATTCTGCTCCTTTTCTCAGTGCCAAGCACGGCCTGCCATGTAGCTGCTCCATCCACTCATGGGCTAAAAAATGAGGTTTTCAGGTCTCTGCTGCAAACAGGTCCTACATGTTCGCTTAGAGGCCTAGACTGGAAAGGGACAAACGGAAATTATCACACGTAAAGTTCAGATCCTTGTTGTGCCAAGTATTGCCTCAGTTTCTCCTTCCTTCTTTACCACCCAAGCAGGGGACTCTGAGTACCTAAATCTTTCTGCATACGTGCCTCACCACCACTCTGAGCCACATTCCAAGCCGAATGCCCTGCCCATCTCCTAGCTGTCTTCCTTTCCCACAGCACGTCTCTCTGGATTTTGGTTGGCAGAGGGTGACACACTCCCAGACCACCAGAGAGGCATTTTGATACCCCAGACTTGTACTTTTCACATATCTTGAATTCCAGTCTCCCATTGGCTTTGCATCCAAATCTGCTGTGCCCTCAGTGTCCTTTGCCACTTACAGTATCTCTAATCCAGAGAGCTGGAGCTTCTTCTTTGTTCCACTCTGATCTAGAAGCTCACTATGTGCTTGTATCTGTTGATGTTTGGTTTTCTGAAATATAACCTTACTGTGTGGTTCTTCCTATTGTGAGTCTAGGCCTGGCTGTCTGTGGCCCAAATCTCCTCACTCCTCCATTGCATTCCAGAGAACTGTTAAATATATCATTCTCTGAGTCCCCAACGTAACTGCATGCTGTGTCTTAAGGAAGAAGATTGCATGGGGGAGGGGGGGCAAGCAGTGAAACCCTCTATCATGGAATTGTAAGGTGGGAATGTTTCTTTGGAATCATCCAGTGCTCTCTCTTATGGCTCTCAATCATAATTACACATTAGAACCATCTGGTGAACTTTTAACAGTACCGGTGCTTTTTTTTTTTTTTTTTTTTTGGATATCTGAATGCACCCAGCACCCAGTTATTCAGTTTTAAGTCAGATTGATTTAGTGCTGAGGTGACATACCAGGGGAAGGGTGGCCAGATGGTTGTTAAAGTTTCTCCAGGTCCTTCCATGCATAATCATGTGAGAACCACTGACAGAGTCCCTGAACAAGAGTGCTGGGAAATGCTATGTGACTGTAGCTGAGCCTCACCAGTTCCATGTGTGCGTGTGAGGGTGTGCCCATTTTTCTAAACAGAAAATAAATATCCATTGACTGTCAAAAGATCCTATAACCCCATGAGTGTAAAAAACTTCTGATGCAAATCAACCTCTTCCTCGGCATGGTGAGGCAAATATGGATCCAGTGGAAGGGGCTGAGCTGAGGAGAGCATCACACTGCCTCTGCCACTCTGGTATATTGCACAGGTTGCTCAACCTCAGTGGCCCTTACTACCCTCTTCAGCATCAGGGTAGCACATGCTTGACAGAGATATTAAAGACTTACGGAGGAGCCCTGAGACATCCCTAAAATTCCAGGTACACAGAAGGCATCATTCACAGTAACCTTTTTCTAGTTCTGCCACCGCCACTAGCACCAGGACTGATGTCCCCCAACACTTGCCACACTACTTCTGATGATGCCATTACTATAAATTAAAAGGAGTTGGAGATTCCTTTGTCTTTCGGTTCTGGAGATTGAGACCAAGGCTTGTACGCGCTTGGCTTCACCCCTGAGAAGCCCCAGTGCTCTCATTTCTGACCGAGGACGGATATGCCCAAGTTATCTATACAAACATAAC
The DNA here is from genome assembly GCA_026225945.1 of Cricetomys ansorgei. NCBI lineage: Eukaryota > Metazoa > Chordata > Mammalia > Rodentia > Nesomyidae > Cricetomys > Cricetomys ansorgei. The sequence continues at coordinate 8,288,196 of JAMJFZ010000113.1, forward strand.
TCAGCAGCAGAGCCAGTTAGCTTGGTAGAGATCTGATCACTCCAACACCAGTTGTGTAGTCAGGCCAAGCCGGTGAGAGGTGAGGTGTCACCTGATGTGCCTCGGGTTGGCAGAGGTCTGGATCTCCCAACCCACCCTGCCTTTGCCCCCTTGTCCCTTTCTAGCCGCTACTGGCGCAGGTGGAACAGATTTTGCAGGCGAAAGTGTCGTGCGGCAGTTAAGTCCAACATCTTCTACTGGCTTGTGATCTTCCTGGTGTTCCTCAACACACTCACCATCGCCTCCGAGCATCATAACCAGCCCCACTGGCTCACAGAAGTGCAAGGTGAGCAGCCCCTGACTCTTTTGTATTCACTTTTGCTAAAACAGCTCTGGATCCCAGGGAGGAACTAAGCACTGGAGGGAGGATGACAGGCGAGCGGCCAGTGACTATGCCTCTTTCCTGGAGACTCCACGCCAAAGCCTTCCAGGGGCCTGGAAGTTTGCAAGCTCCATATTAAAATTCAGACCCTAGCTGTAAACAGATGTAGCTCTTCCAGCACTCGTCGTGACTCGCACCATCTCCCTCACCCACAGTCAGCATTAGGTCCCAGAAGCAGGAAGGACGGGAGCTGTAGTTTATCTGGGCTATTTCAGACTCTTGGCTGCCAGCTTCCCAGAAGTGATTTTCAATGCCTCTGACCTTACTAAAGCTCCAGGTAGCCTTACCCAGATTATAAGAAGATATGGGCAAGAAGCAAGCAAAGGAAAGTATCCCCAGAGGCTAGCTAAGACGCCTTGTCCTGTCTGGACCCCTATGGAGATGCCTGCAACCCATACCTAAGCATGTTCTCTGGGGAGTCGTGCAGATAGGCCTCGGATTATGGGGATCCCGAGAGGAGATAGTTTAGTGGTAACCAGATGAGGTGTAGATAACCTGGTCTCAACCTTGGCTATTGGCCTGGATGGGTCCCTGTCCCCTCTGAACCTCCTGTCTCATCTCTTAAATTTGAGTTTAATAAAAACAGCACCAAGCCTCTCAAATTTCTACGGGGATTAAGGAGGGCAAAATATGCTAAACCTCTGGTGCATGGTGAATGCTCAACGCATGATGGGAATTAGATACCTTATTCTCTTGGTTTGGACCTCATTGTTCCTTTCAGAAATTGCTAGGAGGGGTTTCATGGGGAAGGGGCAGGAGGGAGGGGTCTTTTTCACCAGCTGTGACACTGACTTTTTTTTCTCCCCTTCCTTTTTTCGCTCCTCTCGGTCCCTTGCTTGAATCCTACCCCTCTCCTACACCTGCCAGACACAGCCAATAAGGCCCTCCTGGCCCTTTTCACTGCAGAAATGCTCCTGAAGATGTACAGCCTGGGTCTGCAGGCCTATTTCGTATCCCTCTTCAACCGCTTTGACTGCTTCATCGTGTGTGGGGGCATCCTGGAGACCATCCTGGTGGAGACCAAGATCATGTCTCCCCTGGGCATCTCTGTGCTGAGATGTGTGCGGCTGCTCAGGATCTTTAAGATCACCAGGTGTGTGGCTCCTTTTCCCTTCGGGCATGAGTCTCAGGAGAAGTGTGCTGGGAGGCCAGAGGGGATGAGCCTGGATGAGGGAAGAGCTGCAGTTTCTGAAATGGTCTCACCTCTGAGCGTATGCGGTGAGGGGAGCTGTGGTTTATTTTGGTGGTGTGCCACTCAGAAATGCCCTTGGCTGCAGACTGCTGTCACTGAACTCGGCTGCACTTATTCTGCTGTGTTACTAGAAGTCCAGAGGTAGGCTGCCAGTTTTAGAAAAGCATCAGGGACTTGGACCCCTTCATCCTTGGCTAGACCAACATTGGTGTCGACTGAACTCTAAGGTCACGAGATGGCTTCTAGACACTGAGGTTTTATCAATTCTAGACAAGAAGAAAAGGACTCAGTCAGCTTCTTAGCTCCCCAAAATCTCAGGCAGACCCGTCGTTAGAGATGCAAAACCTAACAGGGCAACAGAATAGCAAGCTCGAGCAAGGACACAGAAACTGGGAGCCCTGACACTCCCGGTGTATGCTGGTTTCTTTTCTCAATCCTGTGACCAAATATCTGATGAGCAGCTTAAAGAAAAAAGGTTTTATTTGGGGTCAGAGTCCACTGGGGTGGGAAGGTGTGGCACCCAAAGCGTCCGGTGGCTCGGCACAGCACATCAGCAGTCAGGAAGCACAGAGAGCAGGTGCTCGGTTCCTTTCCTCCTTCATATTCTCTCTGTCATGCCAGTGTGGAAAATGGTGCTGCCCACGTTCAGGGTGGCTCCTGCCCCCTCTGTTAAACGTCTCTGCAAAAAGCCTCACAGATGTGCCCGGAGGTTTGTATCCTAAGTGATTCTGAATCTCGCCAAGTTCAAGGTCAAGATTAACCACCTTGCAGTAGAAATGTGTAGTGAATGGTACAGCCGGTGCGGAAAAACAGAGCGTCCGTTTCTCAGTTCCCGGTAACTGTACTTCTGAGTGCTAACCCACAGCATTGAAAGCCAGGTCCTGAAGCAGTGCTGGCGCGCTCACATTCATAATGACATTATTGACAAGAGCCAGAAGGCGGGAGAACCCCGAGCGTCAGGCGAATGGGTGGAGCAAAAGTAGTGTCTACATCCAGCAGAATATTGCTAAGCCTTAAAGAGAAAGTTTGCATACATGCGACAACATGGATGCTGTTTGGGGACATTGTGCTGAGTAGAATAAGCCAGTCGCAAAAGGCAAAAGCTGTTTGGTTGTGCTCATTTGGAATTGCTAGTCGCAGCACCAGTGCAGAGGCAGAAAGCAAGGCAGTGGCTGAAGGGAAGAGGGGAGGGAAAAGGCGGTTACTATTTAAAGGCCAGAGTTTTAGTTTTGTAGGATGAAAGGAGGCACAGAAATGGATGCTACACACTACTGATATATTTAACATCCTTGAACTGTAGACTTAAAAGCGGACCATGGTAATTTTATATTTTATGTGCTTTAACAAAATAAAAAAATTGGGAAAGACAGGCTGCTAAGATGGCTCAGTGGGCAAAGGGGCTTGCCGCCAGCTCTGACAGCCTGAGTTCAGTCCCTGAGTCCCTCGTGGAAGGAGGAGAACTGACTCCTCCAACTTCCACACATGTGTGCTTTACCCCTCTAAATAAATAAATTCATTTATTATTAAAGCTTGAAGGGCAGCAAGATTGCCCGGAAGGTAAAGCACCTACCATCAAGCCTGAAGACCTGAGTGCGGTCTTCATAAACCACGAGGTAGAGGAAGGGAACCAACCCAGACAGGTTGGCCTCCGGCTTCCGCATGCGCGCCTTCCCCAGCACAAAATAAATAAACACGTATACTTTTTAAAATGTGAGAAAACACTTCTTCCAGAATTTTTATCAAGAGCTTTTCTGGTCTCATTGGCTGTCCTCACTGTTAGGAGAGCTGAGAAACGGGTCTCTCTGCCGGACGTGGGTCACTACAGACGCAGCAGGGACGGTGAGCTGTCAGTCAGGTGGTAGAGATTGTGCTGTGGGGGCCTTGAACTCGCCCTCCACACACACACCCGTCTGTCTGTCTGTGCATCGGCCCATCCACAGACCGTCCTCACTCCAGGACAGGCAGGGCCTCAGGAGGAGGTTACAGCAGGGGCACAGGGGTGGGCAGCCTGTTCCGAGACAGCGCTCAGCCTGGACTGGTGGAATCAACTCACGGGCACGCATCATCAGTTTGTTTTGTTTTCAAGACAGGGTTTCTCTGTTGTGACTCTGGCCGTCCTGGAACTCGCTCTGTAGACCAGGCTGGCCTCGAACCCACAGAGATCCACCTGCCTCTGCCTCCCGAGCGCTGGGATTAAAGGCGTGCTGCCACCGCCCGGCACATCATCATGTTTTGTGAACCATTTTGTCGAGATGTAACTTGTGCACCAGGTACTCAGCACTTTAAAGAGCACACTTCACCCGTGTGTGTGACTCAGGGGTTTTCAACCATCACCACATTCTGGTTTCAGAACATTTTCCGTCATCCTCCAAAGAAACTATATAAACATTTCTCACCCCTGACTCCATCCCTAGGTAGCCGTTCATCACTGTTAAGGTGTTTCTATTGCGTGACAGACATCCTGAGAAAGAGCTCAGGGGAGCAGGAGCCCATTGTGGGCGTGCCTGATGAGTGTAATGGTGAAGTGTGTGGTCTTGTGTTCAGCTGCTTCCACTTGGCTTCGTGTTTTCAAGTCACACTCCAGTCTTTTAGCATGGAGCGGAACTTCACACCTCTTCTTGGCGGATAATGTTCCATTGCGTGGTTATTCAGCATCGTCATTGATCAGTGGTGGGGGCCGAGGGTGGCTGCTTTAAAATGCTTGTGTGAACATTTGTCTTCAAGCTTTTACAGAGATATATAATCTTCCTTTCTTTTGGATCTGTATCTAGGAACGCAACCTCTGGGTTCTTTCAGAAACTCTTGAAGGTTTTGAGAAATGATAGAATTGTATTTTAAAGAGACTAGACCATTTACATCCTCACCAGTGATGTACAATTTAAGGGTTCCAATTTCACCACTATTCATGTGTGTGTGTGTGTGTGTGTGTGTGTCTGTCTGTGGGGGGGGGATGGGGTGTCTGTGTGTGCCTTTTGCTCTGAGATTTTTTTTACATCTTTCCTTTTTAAAATGGCAAATGGTAATTTGCATATTTATGGAACACAGAGTAACATTTCAGTCTGTGTGTACAACACATAGCGATCAGATGACAGAATGTAGCATATCGTCTTACCTTTAAATACTTAGGCCTTTCTGCTAAAAACATTCAAAATCCTCTCTCCTAAATATTTTGAAAGTTTTAATTCCCTGTTGTTGGCAGTTATTACTCTGCTGTGCATCAGAAGCATCACAGGTTACTGTACCTTCCACTTCTGTGCTGTTACTCATTTCCCCCTCTCTTTCCCTTCACCCTGGCTGCTAACTTACTGCCCCATTCTTTATGTCTTTGAGATCAGTGTTTCGGGCTCCACCTGCAAGTGGAGCACATGGCACTTTTCGTCTATGCCTGACATAATGCAATATCCTCCAGCTCCCTCCACAATTTTGCAAATGACAGAATCCTATGCTTTCTTGTTGCAACCACTGCTTTTAATAAAAGAATGAAATAATATGAGATTGACTGGGAAAACATCCGAGGGCCTTCCAACCACAAGAGCATCATTTCATAAAAACCTTTGAGATACCTATCTGGTTGTCAGTGTAACGCATGTTGCAGAAAGTGGGCTGTGGTCACCTTACAAAGGCATATTTAGGGATAGATGGAGGGAGTCTTTCAAACCTCCAAATAGAAGTCCCCATGTCCCTGAGGAATCTCTGCCCCAGGCAATCTTTGGAAACAGGAGCACTTGAACCCCTCACTTGGATTGTGCTGTAAAATAAGAATGGAGACTGTGCCTCCGGGTCAAGGGCAAGTCCCACAACTCACACAGGCCATTCCTCCGCGTGCGTCACCAGGCCCCATGAAGCATCCTGGCTGTCGCTGTTCTTGCCACGATGCTCGGGCAGCCATCTGAATGCACAGTATTGCCGAGACTCCAGTGAGACGCAACCAGGGGCTTTTGTTTTCAGCCCAGACCGTGTAGTTACTGCTATTAGGAGAAGTCAGTAGGGTCACGAGGCCTCAAGTGTGGACCAGGAACTCTGGCTATTTTGGGAGGCAGAGCTCTCAGTGTTCTCTCAAAGGATTTCACGTGTTCAAAGAACCATAGCCACTACTCATACTCCACTGTTTTAAAAAAATCTTCTTTAAGGTGTGACATTGAAGTATTGTGAAATATTGTAAAGACTTTGTGAAGTATTCTCCAGGAGATTTGAGGAGGAGAAATAGACTTGCTTAATGGATGGACCACATGCAGGTGCCCCATCTCTAGGCTCAGTGGGCAGGATCGCAGTGCCTGCACCCAGCCAGCCCTATTCGAGGCATTTCAAGTCAAGAGTTGGATACAGGTGTCCCCAGCAGTCAGCACCCTACACAGATTTCCTGCCCTTCATTTACCTTACCACTGTTCACATGTGTGTGCTTAAAATGTACACATTTCCCGATGGTTTGGGACTTGAAGAAGTAATCTCCGGTTAGACAATGGAATTATTCTGCTTATGGACTTTCTGAGGCCTGAAAATACCATTAGTTCTTCTTGCAACAGGGCCTATGGGTCACCCTCTGGTCAAGACAGATTTTTTTAAGTTGTTTCTTGTCAATATTTTCACAGTGAGAATATACAGAACAGTTAAAAGAGAATCAATGGACAATCGTTCCAAGACATTATAACAGCATAATTATAGCATATAACATTATAACAGCAGTGAAGTTCTTTTTCTATATGAATCTGAAAAAAACAAAACCCAGACCTCAAACATGGGACGTATGAGAATTATTTGAGAGTCAGTGAAAGCTCTAAAGTTAAAAATAGTGTTTACCAGACCCCAGGAGAAGCGAAGAGAGTCAGCAACCATCTAACAAGAGGCAGTAAGAAAAAGAAATCCTTTAGGTCCTATCTCAGGACTCAGACAGGACAGCCTGGCCCATCAGCTCTGCAGCTCACTGTGGTCCAGAGATGTTCTGAGAGACAGACCTGCCTTTTGTTGCCACCAATGTGATACCTAAGCAGTGAGACCTTGAACAAATAGCTCAACTCGATACCTCAGTTGTCTCATCTGTAAGATGGGAATGATGGGAAGCACTCCTCTTCTCGTCCTCTTTTAGGTCACTGTGAGACTGAGTTGCTCTGAGGGATGTTAGCATTGTGACTGCCCTGTCTAACATACCGCGTACCTTGGTGCATGTTAGCACCTAGTATTACTAGTGTTTCTACTGCATTAGTTATAAATCAAAATACCCTTGTAGTCTCCTCCTCCTCCCCTGCAGCTGCCTCCCATGCACTCGAATGTGCCATTAGGCTGACATAGGAAGGCACATTCACCCTAACTCGTGACCACATTTGGAGTGCCCGAAGCCCTATGTGAGTGCCACTTGCGAATCTTCCAGGCTGTAAAGATCTCCAGGACGTTGCCCAGAGTCTGGCCCAACCCCCACTCAGATCTCCCAACTTTCTTTACTGCTTTCTAAAGTACTCTCTTGGGATCCCAGGAGCCACTCAGCTCCTTTAAGGCTACTGATAAATAGGAATCTTGTATTTGTGAAGCTCCCCATCAGGAGTCTATAGAAAAGACACTCAGATCCAAGAGCCACATGCTGCCTTTTGGCAAAAAGGGAAGTTAACTCTCTAGGATAGTAACTATCACCTGTAAGAGCTTAAGAAAATACAGTAAAGATTATTTGAATACACTTCCTCTCAAATCCTGACTCATTTATGATTTTTAGGGCCAGTTTAGGCAATGCTGAGCAACTCTGTTCCAGAACCTCAAAGAAGTACCCTCCTAAGGTCATCCTGACTGTTATTTTCCATGCAGAATGGAGAGAACAGAGGTGGATACTAGCAGGAACTGTGCCTTGGGCCCAAACTGTCCTAGTTCCTGACCAAGACATTCTAGAATTCTTTATGACTCCTTCTGACCCACCACATCCCACTTTATATCCCCATCATACAAATACTTCCCGAGTCTGTTGCATCCTCAAGGACCAGGCTCAACTTCACTGCAGTTTTGGGCAAGGACACCCACCACTGGTCCCTGTGGCAGGTCCAGGGAGAGGAAAGAGAGGGGCTGTGCTTACTCACTCCACGTATTCTGACCCCCATGTGACTTTACTCTTTCCTCCTCCCTTCTTTTTCTGTTCTATCACAAAACACCACAGTACCTAAAGTTACTGTGTGAGATTAAGTTTATAAATACTCTCCTATTCCTGCAATAGGTAACTTCCCACCAAAACCGAGAGAATATTTCCATCCTTCCAAATAAAAACAGTTGGGAGAGGTGTCTTTAGCTACAGCCCTCTCTGGAGCAGAGGAATGAGGCGGAGCATTGCAGAGCATCCCCAGCAGTTAGTGCTAGTTAGTGCTGTTGTCTCCAGGATCCTCTACTGTAGCAAGCCCTGGGGCTATTCTACGCCACAGTGAAGGTAACGGGCTGGCTCCACGCTCTGTGAAGCAAAAGACTTCTGAAATGAAAGGTTGTGTAAAGTCTCAGAGCATTATAGAAGAGAAAGAATTCTACAGAGCCCCAAATCCCAAAACAGATGTACAGAGGGAAAAGGGATGGTGACAAGGTGTCCCTGAACAGAGGGTTCATCAGAGGGTTCAGTGTTTAACCCAGAAGGGCGAGGGAAAGGGGAACGATAGAGAATAGATGATCAGTTCATGAAAAAGCTGAAGGAGGCAGGGAGGAGAAAAGAGGAAGAGTGTTTAGGTAGCAGGGAACTCGACGGGGGAAGGCTGCCTCAAGTGTACAGTTCAGGAGAAAACAGTGAGCCGGGTGGATAGAGGCAGAGACACACACTGGAGAGGATGGTGCAGGAAGAGAAACATGATGTCCAGCGATGGGGCAGAGGGGCCTGGGGGTTCCATCTGTGTCGTGTGTGGACTGCAGCTTGGGACCTAAGTATTTGCTCTCCAAAGCTCTCTTGGTCGGTGTGTGAGTCTGTGGAGTTCCTTCTTTTGATCAGTTAGGATAAAATCTGATACATCATTAAACCTGGCTTACCACCAGCTGGCGTAAGAGGACAGTGAGTCTGGGTGGGGCTTGTGGTCCTGTGTCAGCAGCAGCAGCCTTGAGATGCAGGTCCAGAGGGTTAGCAGGCCCGAGGGCCGTCACCCCTGTTGCCAAAGCTGCTGACTGGGTCCCTACAGATCTCACCATATCGCCCATGGTGAAACCTGTGTCCTGCTGTCAGCCGTGCCATGCCGGGCCCAGATAGCCTTGTCCCTCACCTCAGAACCCCACTCGTGTTCTTTTTTTAAAAAAATCACATTTTAATTTTATTTAAGTCAAATAACTTATTGATCCTTTCATAATTCATACATGTATCAAATGTATTTGGATCATAATCACTCCCTCCTCCCCCTAACTCCTCCCAGATCCACTTCCCGAGCCTTCTCCCCTCACTTACATCCTTCTATGCCCCGCCCCCACCTCACATCAGGTGCACACAAGCAAGCACGTGCCTGCGGGGCCACAGCCTGACCCTCGGGTGGGCGAGTACCAACGTGTCACATTTACAGTAAAAGCCATTCATTCAACAGAATACTCAAGGATCGCCTTCTGTGGGCCAAGCACAGTTAAGAGAATTAGGGAACCAGATACCGTGTGTGACTCCCCTCCCCCACGGACCTCAATCCTCATAAGGGAAATGAAACACTGAGCAAAGAAATGGATTTTTGTCGGGCGATAATATTCCTTTTAAAAATAGAATGAGCCATTGTTCAGGTCAAGTACTTGCTGTGCAGGCTGACAGCCTGAGTTCAGTCCTGGAAGCCTGTAGACGCAGGGCAGGTTGACTCCAAAAAGCTGTCCTCTCACCTCCACACATGCGCTGTGGTGCACAGTCCACACACATGCGCACACGCACACACACACGCCATACCACGCAATAGTAATACATTTTAAGAGATAATGTAGAACAAGGGGTTAAAGTAGAGGTCATGGAAGCTTTCTCTGAGTTCAGAGCCCAAGGACATAAAGTGAGCATCTTATAGCAACTTCTGTGAGACAGCTGGGCCAGCCATTGGTGGGAGCAGGGACCTGCATAGTGAAACTTCTGGAAATGGGAGGAGAAGCAAGGTTCATGTATCTGGAGCGAAAGAGGGAGGGAGAGAGTAGGAGCTGGCTGGGGATCATGAGGGTTAGGGCCTTTCCACCAGGTACCAGACACAGTGGTGGCTGGGTGTGGCTTCTGCTATAAGAGGACCCTTGCTGCTCTGGTGCGGAGACTTGCTACAGGGAGCCTGAGCCAAGACAGGGCAACTAGGTATGAGGCTGCCCCAGAAATCCCAGTGAGAGAGGCTGGGGGGCTATGCCTAGGTACAGGGGCCAGTAGGAGGCGCCAAAGTCAAGACTTGTTTTGAAGACCAGAACTTTGAGATTTGCTACTGTGAGGTAAGGAACATGCAGGTTGACCCCTGCTGTTCTTATTCCCTGACATGGGAAGAGGGTAGGCAGGAAACCTCACAGCTCAGGATGTGGTATCCCTTCCTCACTACCTGAAGTCCAGACTTCCCAGGACAACTCTTGGGGTCGGGGATGCGGAGCAGAGTAAAGAATACAAGGAAGATTTTCACTTTCACTAGTGCTTCCCCTTGGCCAGCCCCTCCTGATCTCATGCAGCTCTCAGGTGAGCTCAGCTTTACCACGTGCTTCGGTCCTTTACCTCGGACTCCACCTCCCTAGAGCCTCAGGCCTCTGCAGACACTGGGTCAGGAAGTGTTCTCTGTCCCGCCTCATCTCTTCTGCCTCTTTATCTGGTCTCTGTAGCGACTTACTCTCTGGGGGTCCAGAGCCTCCTTGGCTGACTCCCCTGAATGTCCCCATGGCTCCCAGATGTAACTTAACCTCAGTTCAAGCCCAGCATGCTCTTTCCCTCATCCTCGTGTACACCATGGCGAGTAAGACTCTGGTTATGACTTCCCTCGGCAGCTGAAGTCAGTCTACGTGCGGACACTCTCCACTTTGTATAACTGAACACGTAATATGCTCTGAGGTTGCTGGTTTCTAAGTCCGAGCTTGTTGGCAAGCACTGCAAGCCCCACCAACAGAGCGCGGGACTACGTGGTTCCTGTGGGACCCGAGAAGAAGCATTTAGGACATGGTGAACATCTGAGCGGCCTTTGATCTCACGATGCTTGGAGAACTGTTTCTAGCGTAACCAGGGAAGGTGTCCCAAGCCCAAATCCTTTTCTAACTTCTTGTGTTAAGCAGATCATACCAACTCTGGCCTAGAGGGACTCCAGGCAGCCTACCTGTCACGCACAGGGGTATTCAGAACCCAATACTAGGAAGTAAGAACTGACCCCAAAGTTCTGAGACTGGGAAAGTGAGGGAAACAGATTATGGTTACATGTGGTTCAATTTGTGGGGTGACTTGCCAATGGAAGGATGGTCTGGAGGGGCAGACAGGACAATTGGATCCCGTAATTTGATTCAGACAAAAAGGAAAAGTTTATAGATTAGGACCAAAGTTTCTCCAACCTGGTCATAATGGGCTTTTAGCTTAAGGCAGTATCAAAGAGTTGGTGCTTCTCCAGAGCCAGGGGTTTGATTGTAAAGCTGTGTGCCATTCTAATGGCTTTTATCTCTGTGGTTTACTGCCAAATTATGTAAGAAGAAAATACCAAGGGTTACTCTGGGGCAGTTCTCATAGCTACCACTCAAGGGCATGAAGGACGTGAGGACGTGAAATTAAATCAATATTCTGGGTTGTGAGAGTGGAAACTCTGCTGCCAACAGATGAGCTCTGGTGGGCCCTTGAAGAAGTGCTTACTCCCTGCGATCACTGAACTAATAAACCAAACAGAGACCCAGAAGATTCCCTAGAGGATTCTTGCCTGGAGCTGTCCCCAGTAGAATGATGGGTTAGTTGTAATTCAAAATTATCAGAATCTTGTGGGTTCTTATTAAAACTAAAGATATCTGGGCCCAGATACAGGGTCATAATTTCCTAAAAGATGTGGCTTTAAAACAACCAACCATCCTGACAGGGTAGCTCTGGCAGTCACTAAGCCCTGCCCACTCTCTTTCTCATGAGCAGTCATATTCCTATATCCCCAGATAGCTGCTGCTGGAATCTGCTCAAACTGGCATTCTTGGAGAGAGGAATTTGTTTTCTCTGTTAAAAACTAGAAGTGGTCATAATAATTATAAACTCAAATTAACAGTGTGCCAGACAGAAGACTGGGCACTCTTCTGGGAAGAGGGAGGGTATCAATCATCCAGGCTACCTAATGATGTACACTTTCCTGTTATCCCCATTTTTCCAGCCAGGAAGGCAGGAAAGGGGGACACTAAATGACTTGTCCAAGGGTATCAGCAGCTGGCAGCATGGATTGAACGTCTGGCCCCTGAGCCCATTCTCCTCATTGCTGGCCCTATACTGATTTATAGCCCCACACCCTAATTGTGAGTCCAGTTCACACCACCACCCAACCCCAGAAAAGGGAGAGAGCAGGAACTGGAGCTTCGTGTTAGAGGCAGCAGAGGCACACAGGCGAGGGTTGACGGAAGCTGGCACAGGAGAGGCAGCTGAACTCCCTGCCTGTCCCCAGGTACTGGAACTCCTTGAGCAACCTCGTGGCATCCTTGCTGAACTCAGTGCGCTCCATCGCCTCCCTGCTGCTGCTCCTCTTCCTCTTCATCATCATCTTCTCCCTCCTGGGGATGCAGCTGTTTGGAGGGAAGTTCAACTTCGATGAGATGCAGACCCGTAGGAGCACATTTGATAACTTCCCACAGTCCCTCCTCACTGTGTTTCAGGTACGGACTCTCTGCCACCGTTCTCACCGGGAGGGCAGTTCAGTAGCGAAGTGGGAGGTGGGCAAGAAGTCTTGAAAGGTGGAGCGGCGGGAGCCAGACCCTTTCACCAAGCATAATGCCAGCCTAGATCAGCCCTGGAAGGTCTTTCTGTCTTTTCTTATCTCTCAATCTTCCATGGAGCCCATGGGTGGGTACACTAATGATGAAACAATCTAATTGATCAGTTTAAAAATGTTTGTGTGGCCATGGCACCCATTGGCAGAAAAAAAAAACCTGTATGAACACAAAAGAGAACAGTATGTGTGTATTGCTAAAGTCTCAATGATAGTAGCAAATGGTTACGTTTGGTAGATGTGGGTGTAGCCTGTCACCGTCCTGATGATCACGTGTACCTGATACTGCCACCCAGGGAACTAATGGCAGCCATTTCTTTTACTGTATGTAAAGAACAGCATATTATGACCAAAAAGCCTTTTCATTTGCTCATGGCCATGAACTTCGTCTGTGAGTAGACTTAACTCATCCAGGCCTGTAGTCCCTAAGAATAATTAGAAGCCAGAACAAGGAAGAAAAGTGGAAATGAGATTTGGGACGTTTCTGTTAATACAGTGGGGCAGGGCAGGGCAAGGCAGGGCAGGGCAGGGCAGGGCAGTCTGGGGGTTTGCTGTTGGTCTAACGCTGTGTCCCTTATTGGTGGGAATGTGTCATTCAGATCCTGACCGGGGAGGACTGGAATTCGGTGATGTATGATGGGATCATGGCTTATGGCGGCCCCTCTTTTCCAGGCATGTTAGTCTGTATTTACTTCATCATCCTCTTCATCTGTGGGAATTGTATCCTTTGATGCTGATGCTGCCCCAGCCCTGCTACCCTACTCGGCCTTTAGCACAGTGCCATATGTGTGCTCCAAGGCCCTAGCTGGGGCTTTGTGCTGCAGCTGCCCATCCACAGGCTAGTTGGGCAAGACTGCTCTTGGAAGGAAGTGTGGCCTGGCCTAGAACCACTTCAGCCACAGTGTGGGTCTAGGACACAGGGGACAGTGCATCACACACTCCTCAACCCATTTACACTTCAGCGTCACCCCCCTCTAGGAGGTGTGCCCTGATCCTAGTCTAGGTGAATGAGGCCCCCAAGCACTGTGACCTGTACAGCCACACTCAAACAGCCTAGGGTGCAGTATGCCTGGAGCTGTATGCCCTGGTCTCTCTGGAGCTACTGTACCTATTCGGATCTCCACTCTGTGCGTTGATCAGTTTCCTCCCTTTGAAGCTGTTCTTGGGGATAAAGTCATAGGCAGAGCTGGACAATTTGCCAAGTGTCCCTGATCAGCTCCTGCCTGATCGGAGTCAAGGACAGGATCCCTGGGCCTCAAGCCCTAGGCCTTTCTTCTTTCCCACTGGTTGAACCTATGAGAGTGGAGTCCAGAGCTGGGCGATAAAACAGAAACACCTCTAGTCCAAAACTTGAGTGAGATCCTTGGTTTAGGTAGTTCATAAATCAAGAAGACTGTGCCACCTGCAGACAGAATTGGCATTCTGTCGACTGGGTGACCTCTGGCACAGCAAAGACCTTCTTCCTCCAAGTATCTATAGTACAAGACAGGCTGAGCATCCCTGATCCAGTAACCCAATATCTGGAAGCTTTTAAGTACTTACAGGTTGTGTTAGGTAGAAAACCACAAATTCTCATGTACAGAATTATCAAATGCCTGTATAAAGTTGATGACAAAGAATATGTAAAAAAATGTATATGAAACAAATGTATTTTGGGTCCTATTCCTAAGATAAATCCCATTGTATATATTTCAAAATTTGAAAAGTAAATTAAAATCCAAAACACTTCTTGCTCCAAGCATTCTGATAAGAGATTCTGAGCTTGTGTAGAGTAATAGGAAGTACTGCTTAAAGGGTCTTTGTGAGAAGAATGCTCACAAGGCCCATCTATGTTCCGGGGTCCAAGGGTCCAAAGTCAAGGGTCAGTAGTCTTCTAGAACAAACCCCTCCTCAGTGGAGTTTTAGCTCTTTTGTAGCAAGTACTGTGGATTTATGGGTGCCCAGGGCTGGGTATTGGGTTTAACAAACTTAAGGCCTTTCCAGTATACTTCCCTGGTTCTGTGATTTTCTGGTCCATGTTGTTTCTGTTGGTGGAGAAGCAGGGCTTGCAAGACAAGGTGGGAGAGACAGACAGGTGACTGCTTTGGTGAAGAATTCTCAAGCCTGGCCAGCTCTAGTTGGGCCCTCTGAGGGTGTTTGTATATTTAGGCTCACATTAAAAGCTGACAGAGGTTCCAAGCCACCTCTTCAGTGCCCTGCTGTGATAAATGGGTCTTAAGAGCAATGTGCTAGAGATGGTGCTGCCTATAAAGTCAGTTTTACCTCATTTCAGCGGTTAAAACGAATAATGAAACATAGCAGTTAAAGAGCAAGGAAGGGCCTGATCCTTCAGACCTGTCCTGCTCCCATCTGCAAAGCCACCCTGGTCCCAGCGACGTACAAAACTCCACATAGTAAGCGGGATGGTGGGCAAGCGGGGAAAGGTACATGGCTGGTTTTCCAGCCTCTCAAAGTGGGTCTCTTCTGGGGAACTCATACTTCTGCATGCTTTACACCCTCCCTGCCCTCTGTGGCCGCCATGCTTTCCCAAAGCTAAGGGTCGTTTTCTTTAAGAGTGGACACAAACAGATATCCTACTGAATGTGTTCTTGGCCATTGCGGTGGACAACCTAGCTGATGCTGAGAGCCTCACCTCTGCTCAAAAGGAAGAAGAAGAAGAGAAGGAGAGAAAGAAGCTGGCCAGGTAACCCTCTAAGCTCAGAAGGCCATCCTCACTGGTGGGAGAAAGGACTGGTGCTCGTGCAGTGGCTATTCTGGCTGAAGTGGACTGGGAGTGAGGCTTCTACAGGAATTTGTCCTTGACAGCTCCTAGTCTTTGCTAAGTAGCCTCTGCTTAGCAGAGGGGGGGGGCATCTTTTGGGGAAAGAAGCCATAGCAACATAAGGAGGAGAGAATGGGAAGTAACCTTCAGAGGAAAACACAATTCCAGCTCAGAAAATGTTTTCTCACCGCCTAGTCCCATCAAGATGTTAGGTAGACGACACAGGTTCCATCCCATGTTATCTAGCTAGGACTGTCATATGCCATGGCTCTGGTGGGCATGAAGAAGAGTTCCTCTAGGAACCAATCCTAAGTGAGACCCAGCTTCCTCTGATTTGAAAAGGGGAGCAGCTAAGGACAAGGTCACATGTGTACCAGAGAGAGCCAGGGATGCCCCAGCCCAGTACTTACAGTGCAGCTGCAAGTGTGGTGTGCCCTAGAGAAAAGATAATATATGTAGACCTAGGGCTGATCCTGCTGTCCCAGCAGACCGCAAAGCAGTTCCTTTCTACACTGTCCACTATCATTCCAGTAAACATCCATTTCTGGGTTTTTTTCCTGCTGACCGGCCAGGACTGCCAGTCCAGAAAAGAAACAGGAGGTGATGGAGAAGCCAGCAGTGGAGGAGACCAAAGAGGAGAAAATTGAGCTGAAGTCCATTACTGCAGATGGAGAATCCCCACCCACTACCAAAGTAAGGGGCTTCGTTAGGAGCTCAGGGACCATCACTAAGAAAAGGGGGGTCTTCCTGTTCTTTACCTGGAGGAAGGGGAAAGAAAGAAAGAAAGAAAGGAAGGAAGGAAAGGAAGGAAGGAGGAAGGAAGAAGGAAAGGAAGAAAGAAAGAAAGAAAGAAAGAAAGAAAGAAAGAAAGAAAGAAAGAAAGAAAGAAAGAAAGAAAGAAAGGGGGAGGGAGGGAGGGTGGGAAGGAAGAGGGGAGAAGAGAGTGACAGACAGAATTGAAAGGGAAGAGAGGTCACACTGGTGGAAGCTCAACCTTTCTGATATTCTGAGGGAAGCTTCAAAGTACAGGGACAAAGATGTATTGATTTTTAGCTCAGGCCTTGGCTATGATGTAATTTAAGGATCCTCTCAGCCTGAGAACCCTAGCACACATCTAACTGGATTCTTCTTCCTCTCCTTGGCTGCCTAGATCAACATGGATGACCTCCAGCCCAGTGAAAATGAGGATAAGAGTCCCCACTCCAACCCAGACACTGCAGGTACCATTGCACTACCTGACCCTGAGACTGAAAGGCTGTGGGCGCAGACTCAGCCATGTGGGAGTAACCAAACACCAGGGACCATGGATTGGTTTTCTCTACAAGCACCTTGTACCACTAAGCGTCTCCTGTCTGGACTTAAGTATTAGCAGTTGCCAACTGGGGACATGTTCTTCCTGGTTTTCTCATAATATTAAGAGAGATGATACCATATTTAAGGGAGGCTTTTTGAATTCTAATTATTTTGACTTACTACTTTTTAAATTACTCTTTTATTATAAAAGAGGGGGGAGTTCATTTCCCCCATAAACGATAATTTGGTATGTGTGCACCATGTGGAATCAGGGTTGCTAACATTTCCATCATCGTAAACATATTGAAAAGTTTTTATTAGTTTTGTAATAGTTCCACCTATTTATGGAGCCCACTTATCTATGTGTGTGATACACTCATCAAATCAAGTAGCTGGCATTTCCATAGCCTTATCTTTGGAGGCCTTAAGCATCTCTTATGTAGTTCTTCATAAAATATGTACTAGGTCCCTGTGAACCCCAGTCCCACCCCACTCTGCTATGGACAGTAGAGCTTACTCCTTCTGCCCGAGTGTGAGTACTTCTTACTCAACCTTCCTCGACCCTAAGAGGGTCTTAGACTTTTTCCACTTGTGATCTCTTTTTACTCAAAAGTGAATTTTTTGTTTAAAAAAAATATATTACTTTATTTTTATGTGTATTGGTGTTTTGCCTACATGGGGCCCCTAGAACTGGAGTTACAGATGGCTGTGAGCCACCATGTGGTACTGGTTGAACCTGGATCCTCTGGAAGAGAAGCCAGTGCCCTTAATCGCTGAGCCATCTTTCTGTCACCACCCGAGAAATTTTTATGTGACTCCAAGTATATAGGTTTATAAAATAAGTATACAAATTAAATATTCCTAGCAATAAATCACAAAAATTTATTATAAAATAATTCTTTCATATACATATAATTTTGCCAGCTATTAAGGACTAATGCAAAATTTCATACTAACGAGATGGATGAGCTTATTTTACATAAAGAAACAAATCTTGGCTGAATATTTTATGACACAGAACATAGAGCGTCTTCAACATTTTCCATAATTGATCGATATTTTTTATTTTACAATTGTCAGTGCTAAGAATACTCTCTCCCATGAACAGTGTTAAACGATAGACCTATGATTTAGAAACTGTTAGAAATGCCGTCCTGATCTCAAGCCGAAATCCATCGAATGATTTTTTTTTTTAATTGACACGCGAGTCAGCAACTCAAACAACAGTTTTTAAAATCTAGCATTCTGATACATAGAAATCCAAAGATAATTCGATTTGTACATTACAGGAATGATGATACTAAAATATTGCCTGTTCCCACAAGTAGACTAGCATGCGTCTGCAGCAGCAGACTGTGTGTTCTTCACGGTATGCAGAGGTCTTACAGCTGAATTGCCATGTCTCAGGCCGTGTTCACGGGCATAGCACGGTGTGGTGGCAGACACTGGAAATGCATGCTGGGACACAGGAGCAGGTGCTGCCAGAAGAACCTCCGATTTGTCTCCTCTTTGCCTTTGAATTAAATTCCGGTGGTTGCGCATTCCTAAACCTTTCACTATGGGCAAAGTTTTTTGTAACCCCCCACGTTCAGTTAAAAGACCCTTGATGGGGCCGTGACCCACAGTTGAAGAGGTCACGCTCCGATGCCACTGCTGCGTTTAGGTTTCATCGCACCACGCGTGCTGCTATCACTGCCAACTTACGTATTTTATTAGCATAGCATATGCTGCTGCGTTAAGCTCACCTAATAATAGGCAATCCAGAATCCATCTTGTCATTACTCAGGAGGCACTGCTCACTATGAGGACAGCTGCCATCACAGATGTCCCATTTGTGGCTCCATAAAATGCTTTCAGGCCGCTCCTTGTAAAAGGAACTCTTGCTGACAAGAGTCTGTGCATCTGTCTGTCTGAGGCGTGCCTTGACAGGCAGTCTCCTTTCAGAGGTTTTAAGGTCAGAGGCCCGGCCCTCCCTCCACAGGACACATCTCAGCTTCTGAATGCCCCATTCCAGCTTGGGCTTTAGGCTTGCTTCCTCGGCTGCTCCCAGTTCGTCACAAGTTCCAAGTTTGAAGTCAACACACAGCAAATGACTATGTTTTAATGACCTCACATCTCCAAACAGGTTAGACGGCATCAGGCTGGTGACCCAGGGAGGTGGCGGAAAGTCATGCTTGTAAGCAAAGCTATGTTTCCGTGCTGCTTTCGCCCCACTGGTTCTCTGCTGGGTCTACGAAGGTGCTATAGGTCTCCTCCCTAGATGCAACTCCCTTTCTCCTCCCCTCACTCCCTTCTCCCCATAGGGAAGTAGGATCTAGTATCTGTGGCTCACATATAATGAAGAGCAGGAAGTGTGTCCAGGGTTTGGTGTCTCTAAATCAGTAAGGGTTTATGCGGTAAGCCGCACAGAATATTAAAGGCTTGCTAGAGACAATAACTCAATGCAGTGGATAGATGTTGTCTAGCTCCCCAATAAACAAATTATCTTTTAAAATGATGGCTTTTTTTGGGGGGGGTGTCTTTTAAATAATTGGGAGAAAATTGAATATGAACTAGGAATTAAATTATTTTAAGTAGATTCTTGCTAATCATGTTAGGATAATGTGGTAATTCGGTTTCTAAAAGACTACGGTGTTTATGTCTAGAGTCTGAAATATTTAGAAGTTGCTTTAAAAATATTTCAACAATCTCCTAAAGTGAGAGCAGGAAGGATAAGTACAACCAGATCAGCCAGATGTCATGGCGCTGAAGCAGACGCAGAGAGCCGCTCTCCAGGGCTCTCTACTCCTAGCGTGTTTGCAGAAGTTTAACTAAGATTACAGTAGAAGAACACACCTCTCTGGGCCCCCGAGCCCTCCCCAGGCCAGCGTGGCCTGTAGAATGCAGCCCACGTGTGCTGTGAGGGCCAATCTGGAGTCTTCAAACGCACACTCCCGCAGCCAAGCTTGTACCTCAGCTTCTGCATGGGGTGGGGTGGGGCGGCAGACCTCTATGTCCCCTACAATGATCTCAAGCTGTGTTGTTCTAAACAGACTCTGGAATCTTAGCATTTTAGGCTCTTGCAGACACTTGCTTTCATTTTCCTTGGTCCTTGCACCTTTTTAATTTTTCTGTTGGCCAGCTTTCTGTCACTTTGACGAAATAGCAGAGATAGTGGATCTGTAAGGATAGAAGGCTGACTGACTCACAGTGTCAGAGGCTGAAGTCCATAATCATCTGGTGGAGTCACGTGGGTCTTCGGCAAGGCTGCACAGGTCAAGGGCGGGAGTGTGTAGTTCCATTCCTTAGGAAAGTGTGGAAGTTTAATCGTCATCAGAACTAGGGGCTCCTGGGCTGGCAGTGTAGCTAGCTGGTAGAAAGCTTGACTGTGATCACAAAGCCAGGGTTCTCTCCACAGACCCCATGAGCACCACATAAAATAGATGCAGTAACACATACACATAACCCCAGCACTTAGAGGTAGAACAGAGGGTGGAAGCCCGGGTACTCAGGACATTGGCTTGAAGGCTACTCTACGCAGCATATGTTTCTGGGAAATCAGATGAGAAAACATGGTTGAGGTTTTTTGTTTGGTTTGGGGATTTTGTTGTTTAGTTGGTTGGAATTTTGATGAGTTTTTAGTTTTTTGTTTTTGAGAAGGATCCCACTGCATAATCCTGGCTGGCCTGGAACTTACTATGTAGACAAGGCTGGCCTCAGACTCACATAGAGATCCACATGCCTCTGCCTTTTCAGTGCTGAGAGGTTTTCATTTGTTTAAGTATAATTTGATAATCTTGTAAAGAATATTTTTATTCAATTTATTCTTTGACAATTATATATATATATATACACACACATATATACATATGTTTGTATGCATGTGTGTGTTATATATGTATATAATATACATGCATACATTCTGGTTACTCTCACCTCCCACCCCTGTTCATCCTCCTCCTCTTTTTCCCTAAAAGCTCCTTCCTCACATCCATGTCTGCACGGACATCCTTGTCAGCTCTGCAGAGAAGGCAATGGCGAGAGCTCAAAGAGGGAGGGCATTCACCTACACCAAAGCACATAGCATTTCCACCTCCTGGAACCTAAGACGTAACCGCACATTGGATGCCTTGAAATAAGTTTATTGTCTCATGGTGAAAGTCTGACATCAAAGTGTTAGCAGAGCCGTTCTCATTCTGAGAGGCTCTAGGGAAGAATCTTGCCTCTTCCTAACTCCTTCTGGCAGCCAGAAATACTCAGCTTGTAAACCTACCAATCTAATCTCTTCCTCTATCTGCACATGGTCTTCTAACCTGTGTGAGCCTTTACACAGGTTTTTGTAGGAGCAACTATCATTAGATGTATGGTCCAACATAGCCCATCATAACTAATTACATATGAAAAAAAACTGTTTCTAAGGCCACACTCTGAACTTCTGGTGTGCCTGGCATTTGGAGAAGAGGAATGAACTCACTGAAGTGGCTGGCTAGGGGATGATTGGATGTGAGCAGATAGTTTGTTAGGAATTTAGAGCAGGCAAGGATGAGACTGAGAAAGATGTTGCACACTAATTTCATGTGCTCAGCATCTGTCCGGTGGGTGGAGACGGTGGTGTGAGGGCTCAGCATCTGTCCAGTGGGTGGAGACGGTGGTGTGAGGGCTCAGCATCTGTCCGGTGAGTGGAGATGGTGGTGTGAGGGCTGACACTTCCACAGCTTCCGCTGCATGCCAGACGGTGTTCTGAAATATCTATGTACTATTACTATTATTCCACCATGGAGGCAGCTGAGACGCAGGGAGACTAAACGTAAGAGCCACATTCAGAAAGAAAAGGGTCATGACTTGGACAAAGGCATTTTCTGGAGCATCTAAGAACATTTGACCAGAAACAAACCTATCACCTTCTCCGATCGATGCTGTCAGGCAAGCTAAGGAGGGACTATTAGACTTTAATTTTCCTAAACTGAGGCCACTGTCCAGAAGAGCAAAGGAACACCTTCACCTGATGTCAGAGTCTAAACATCAGGATAAAAGGCCTTTTGTCATTAGTTGATCTCTACTATCCCTGCTTTGTTTTCTGGGAAAATATGGAGGTTTTGAAGTATAATTTATTAACATTTAAAAATGACTTTTAATTAAATTTGTTCTTTGAGAACTTTATGCATGTACATAGTATGCAGTGCATTCTGGTTACTCTTCCCCCCACCACTCTTTTCTCTCTCCCTTCATGCACACTCCTTCCTTTACATGTCTTTTTGTTTGGTTTTGTATCCATTGCGTTTAATCAGAGCTGTGTATGTGACTGTGGTGTTGGAACTGTCCATCAGAGCCTGGTGGGCTCTTCCAAGGGTGTACAGTTGAGACAGTGACTGTCCCTCTCCAGAATACACCAAATACAGCAGTGCAGAGGGAGAGGCAGGGCTCCAGGAGTCCATCCCCATCCACAACTGACTGATGACAGGCCCAGTCTTGTGCACGCCCAGGAGAGGCAACCTCAGCTGCTGTGGGATCTTGCTTGCAATGGCTATCATGCCCAGAAGATAACATATTGCAGCCTTTATTCCTGTCTTCAGGCTCACATATGCCTTCCATGCCTTCTTTTGTCATGTTCCCTGAGTCTTAAATATAAATGTCCTATCTAGGGCTGAACACAAAACTGTCACTTATTCATAGCTCCTACAGCAACCATGAGATTCTGTGTTTACTGCTGTCCATTGCAACTGGAAGATTCTCTGATTACAGCTGAGAGTAGCATTTGTCTGTGGGCATAAAAATAAATATTTAGAAGGCAGTTTGTGGCCATTTCAATTTAGCTTCAAATTCCCTCATTTGATTAATGGGAGTTTGAAGAACAGAACTGTCCATAAGGTATTCCACAAGTCAACTAAGCCATCCCCTTTTTCTCTCCCAGAGCTAAGATGAATGGGTGATACCTGGCAATACCTGGCTTCCCCACCTTGCTCCCGGTCACCTTTCAACCAGAGTAACCAAGCATCTGTTTTTTCCTCAGTAGTATGTGATTTCCCAGCATATGGGATTCTCAGTTTTAAAACCAGAACAATCTGGACTAACTAGTACATATTGCTCATCCTACCTGCAGCCCCTAGTACTGTATACTTCCCGCAAAGCCTATCTCTAACAGAGGTGGCCTCTGCTAGTCCCGCGGAGCAGGGCAGGATACCCGCCTGGATTAGCATTCCATCTCAGAGGCGCCAGGACGTCTTGATCCTGCAATAGAATTTGTCTAGAAGGAGGCTCGGGGTGAGTGTGAGTGATGCAGTTGTTGAGCATGGAACTTGTTTTCCTTCTTACAGGGGAAGAGGATGAGGAGGAGCCTGAGATGCCCGTGGGGCCACGCCCTCGGCCCCTCTCTGAGCTGCACCTTAAGGAAAAGGCAGTGCCCATGCCAGAAGCCAGTGCATTTTTCATCTTCAGCCCAAACAACAGGTGTGTAAGAATGGCAGGGAAAGGAAACCGCTTCATCCTGGATCAGAACCTAGCACATGCCTGTATCCAGCCTA
This sequence comes from Cricetomys ansorgei, assembly GCA_026225945.1. Taxonomy (NCBI): domain Eukaryota; kingdom Metazoa; phylum Chordata; class Mammalia; order Rodentia; family Nesomyidae; genus Cricetomys; species Cricetomys ansorgei. The sequence goes on from JAMJFZ010000113.1 coordinate 8,311,216, forward strand.
CAGGGGTGCCTCGGTGCTCCTGGTTCCCCATAGATTAGGAGCGTCCCAGATTGTACATCAGATGGTCTGCGGTTTGTCCTCTCTCCAGGTGTGGAGTATTCCTAGTCTGCCAGTGGTTACCTTCGATACTACACTACGTCTCTTTACCTTAAGACACAGGCTAGGCAGTATTGAAAGTGCCCTGTCTATATATTAAAAGGACGGAGGAGACAGGTTTCTGAGGCCCAGGAAGTAGCCCATTTTTTTCTGACTGTCCTCCCTCTTCCTCCTTCCCACTCAGGTTTCGCCTCCAGTGCCACCGTATCGTCAACGACACGATCTTCACCAACCTGATCCTCTTCTTCATCCTGCTCAGCAGCATCTCTCTGGCTGCTGAGGACCCCGTCCAGCACACCTCCTTTCAGGAAACATGTATGCATTCTATTTTGTTCATGGCACCCTGTCCTTCTGAGAGTGGAGCAGGCCCACAGCTTCTGCTGCTGATTTCATGTTCAGTTAGAAGGCCTGTTCTGAATCTCACAATCTGTACACAGTGAAGATTCCTGTAAGAGATTAGGACTTTGATAGAAAACCCAGCTTGGGATTTTTCACTAAGCAATGAGCATGTACTCAATGCATCTGGCTAATTTGATAGTGGACAGTGGTCAGGCATCTTGTTGCCTGTGGATGTTCCCCAGCAAGCTTGAGTTGCCTGTAAGTCAGCGATGTGGCCACTGGTTTCACACCCTGTTCCCATTTCCTCTGACCAAGAAGAGCATTGGTGATTAGGTGCCAATGGTAAGGCTGACTTGATAAGAAAAATCACTTTGATAATCTTCCATAGAGTAAATCTGTTTGGAGCTACCCAAGGCTCTAGTGATCAACATTAAGAACTAAAATAAGAATTGCCATACCTCAAAAGCCCAAAGCTTTATTAAATACCAGCCACACAGGCATGAAGAAAGAGCCGTTGCTCTGAAGCCACATCCATTCGAAAGTCCTCAGCTCTGAGATCCTGCCCAGTCCAGGCTGCCTTGCTGAGGTCAGCAGGAGGGACCTCAGCCCTGGCCCATCTCCCAAGATGGAATCAAGTAGCAGTCCTATAGCTTGTCCTCAGCTGAGCTGACCTGGAGGACTTCCTTCCTGGGGCCAAAGGCCATGACATGACAGCAGGGTAAATGTCCTCCTGTATCATAGGATGTCACAGCCCTGTGAGAGCTGAGCATTTGACTGGCCCTGCAAAAAAAAAAAAAAAGTCTCTGCTCTGCTCTTTTGACCAACATCCATGGTCTATTCTGGGTTGATGAGAGAAGCGTCCAGAGAGATGCTGCTCAGACCCGGTCCCTGCTGAGGCCTGCCCTGGAAGCTCCCCCCTGCCTGCAGACTCCACACCAAGCCAGAGCCTCCTGCGCTAGCCCTGAGCGGGAGCTGATGCTGAGATGTCCTTCCTCACCTGTCTCCATGTGGGAAGGCTCTGGTGGTGTGCAGGGGATGCACCTAGTTTGAAGTGCTGTTCTTTTTCTGGTGAACATCCACTGACCTTCCCCCTCCCCTGCTTGTGTCCTGCCCCATCCTCCCCATCCTATTTTGTTTTTGTTTTGCAGATTCTGTTTTATTTTGACATTGTTTTTCACTACCATTTTCACCATTGAAATTGCTCTGAAGGTAAAGCCCCACCTCCCTCTCTCTTCCTTCCGCTCTCTGCCAGTCCCAGCTCTCTGCTGCTGTCTGTCTTGTTGCTAACACATGCTCCTGTTGGTGTTGGGTGCACTCTCAGAGCCACTAATCCAATTCTGCTTATTTTTCAGATCCTAGGCAATGCAGACTATGTCTTCACTAGTATCTTTACATTAGAAATTATCCTTAAGGTAATGCCCCCGAGCCACGTGTCTCTGTCTCTCTGTGTCTCTGCTCTGTCTGGCTGACTCTTCTCTTTCCTTCACTCTGGTTCTTGTGTCCTCACTTCATGCCACCACTTTGCCCCAGCTCAGATGCCAGGGGAAACCCACCCTACCACACCGCTGCCTTCTGCTCACTTAGCAGCAGTTCTAGGTCTGGGAAAGTCACACGCTGGCTGTGTCACCACGGGTGCTGTCCCGTCACTGGCTGAGCGTGGTGGTTGCCAGCAGCACTCAGTACACACGTTCACAGGTACCTTCTATCAGTAGGTGGCTGAGCCCTCCTTGAAATTCTCTCTCCCTCCTCCTGCATAGGGGAAATGAAATGCACACAAGCTCTAGAAAAGCAAAACCTCTGAAGCAATGAAGGAGTCACTTTGGCCCCTGCCTTTGGAGGCCTGTCATCAATACCTTCCTCAGTACCGGGGTAATCATAAGGGCCAGGCAGAAGTTGGGGCCATATAATAGTAATGGAAGATTGGGAGCCGGTATCCCAACTGGGTCATACAGCAGACAACTAGAGATACTTTCTAACCCCTTGGTAACCTACTGCTCTAGCCCCCTGATAACTGGCAGCTCCGATAAGAAAGGTCTTTTTACAGGTTGTTACATATTTGCCCACACCTCTAAATCAATGCATGGCCTTCGTGGTCTACCTGGGCTGTAGGACCTTGGGCGATGTGGCTTCTCTCTGAGCAAGGGGGAGATTTTACCCTTGCACAGAACAGAAGAGTCCTAGGCTCTGAGCACAGGCTTCAGCTTAAGCATCTTCCTGGGATACTTGCCTGGGATGCCCTCTCCCCCAAAAGCTCAGGCCTCTCTTCAGCTCATCCTTGGGGAAGATACAAGCTGATGTCCATCTGAGCGTGCACCAGTGCCAGCTAAAGACCTGTCTTTTCCTGATGAAACCCTCATATCATGCCCAGCCTTTTAGTGGGCTTGACATTTCTGTCTCATCCAGATACAACTTGAGTTGAACAGTTTCTATGTCCTCCCAGATGTCCTTGTACCTCAGAGGCTCAGTGGTGCCGACCCTTAGCTTCCCTTTCTTGCCAACTGTATGGCTCAGATTTCTTTCCTGCTCAGAGAGAGTAGATAGGGGACAGATTGCTAGACGTGGGCACCCAGAGCCTACATTCAAATTCCTCCTGGAAAGGACTCCCTTTCCACGATGAGCTGCTTGCTGTTGCACCCCAGACTCAAGGTGGCATACAGGTACTGGAAGATCTTTCCCAGGACAAGAAAATCCTTGAGGCCCAGTTCTCAGGACCCCATGCTGAGCTTCACTTGAGGATTTCAATGGTGCTTTCTCCTTAAGATTGCCATGCAAGCGGAAATGAAAGTCTCTGCCAGCATTGCCATGGCAAGCCCTTCCCCCACTTCTTCCTTCTTCCGCTTCCAGTCTCTTTTATGCTCACTGTGCTTCTGACTACCCCTCCTGCATTCCCAGTCCACTTCCCACACCTCCCACACCTGGGTTTGTCTGCCCAGCTGGGAGGCCCTGTATCATGCCAAGGCACTGATTGTGATGGTGCCCAGAGCCTCGTTAGCTCTAAAGGACTGTTGAAGGGTCTGGGGCCATTCGTCTTTAAAATAGGGCGTATGAGAAGCACTAGTTAGTCCAAATAATGGAAAGAAGGATAGTAGAATATAATAATAATAGAAGAGAAGGAAAGTAGAATCAGGACCAGCCATGTAAATGACAGAAGTGGGGAGATGGTTTGTCCCTGGAGGTGTACCTGGAGACAGGTGATTGTCTGGGATTGGATGGTAGGAGACAGCTTCCCCTCCAGCTCAAAGAACTTGGAAGCTTGTGTCTCTCGCCATTCCTTTCTCAGTTTATAGGTGCTTAGTCCCAGGCCTTTCCTTGGAAATGGCTTAAAGCTTTCAGGAAGCAGGAACCAGTGGGCGACATCAGTGACACAGGGTAGAAGAAGGTCACTTGTAAGGTACCTGGACCTGGCTTTTTCTGGTGCTATGAATGTACATAGACTTCAAATAAATGTTCTCTCTTCTAAGTATCTACTTGCCCTTTTCTCATAGCCATTCTGACTCTAATCTTGCCTGGGTACATGTCCATTGCTCCCACCCAACATTCTCATGCATTCTAAAGGGCTGGCCTACTTCTAGGGTCCCAGACAAAACAAGCCCAAAGTCAAGGGACAGAAATTGTGCTATGAGCCACATTGTCCCCTGTCCAAAACTTTCTGGTGAATATGAACTGTGGCAGCCACTTCATTCTACTATCTGGGGTCCAAGTCTTCACAGAGACGTAAGACAGCAAGCCCTGCAGATTGTAGTCTTTGGGAAAGATCTATAGCCATATTACCCCAGAACCTTTTATGTAATCTCCCCACTTCTACAAAGCTGCTGCAGAACACAGACTCCCGAGTCCCCTGTGCTCTCCCACTGCAGGAGATAAATGGAAAGAATTAGGTCGTAAGAGCTATTTTTGCCAATTTCCTCATGCTGGCTTTTGTATTGGTCTTTGGGTATACCACCCTGGACACGCTCTGATTCCAAAGAGAAAAACTGGACTCCAGATGACCAGGAAACTGCTCTTGGTCTCTCAACCATCAATTCCAAATTTTTTTCTTGGGCAGATGCTTCATGACCTGTAGCCTCCCCCTGAGTATCTGTGAGCCTTTATTTCAGTCAGCAAAGTATGAACATACAGAGTGCACAGCTTCTTACAGCGATGTTAGCACAGGAGGCAATGTGAGCCAAATCTTGTAACAATAATCATCTCCTTACATGTTCTTGTTTTGAAGGTTTTCAGAGAACATTCCCTTCATGCTGTTGTCTGACCTTGCAGAAACATGAAATATCACCACACTTTATAGATAGGGACACAACCACTGTTGTACGGAAGAATACAGATTTCAAACCTAAGTTGGAGAGAAAGCAAACACATCTGTGGAGATGTCTGACATGTGCAGAAACACGCCCTAAGTGCTTTATATATAATTATTCCGCTGATGCGCACAACCCACAGGGCAGGTGTTACCATCATCTCAATACGCAGATGAGGAAACTGAGTCACAGAAAAGTTAATTTTTTGCATGAGGCACATGAAATATAGCAGAGTTGGGATTTAAATCCAGGTCATATGGCTTCAGAGCCTGTATTTTGCACCACTGTACTACCTTGCCCCTCTAAACATAGCTCCTGCTCCTTAAAAGACCCCAGATAGAGTCTAGAAGCCAGACAGTAACATTGAGCTTACACATTTGACAGAGAACCTAAGCATCCTTGAGACCAGCGCACAGAGAGGCTGGCGACAGTTATTGGTAGACTCTAAGTAAAGCTGACCGGTTTGCCTAAGACAGAGATTTTCTAGGATATGGGAGCTTTCAGTGGTGAAGTTAGTTAAGTCCTGGACGAATCAGGATGGTCGGGACACCCTTCTGGCCCTGGGGGTAAGATGCAGAAAGGAAGTTAGGAGGCATGCACGTAGTGGAGACGTGACCAATGCAGTAGCAGCCAAGGCCCTGCAGAGCTGGAGCCATGTTGGCCCAGGAATGAAAGACAGTGGGGTGTGAGAGAAGCATGACGGTGCCAATCTGGAAGGGCTTTGGGCTGCAGAACTGACACCTGTCAGAACCTCTTAGCGTCCTAAGCTGGGGAAATTCTTCAGTGGTTGAGTGAAGGCTACAGAGCTTCTTGGCACTGTGTCACCTTCAGTCCCTCCTGCTGCCCCTATGCAGTGCTTGGGCGCCTCCCAGGGATGCTGACGCTGTAGGCAAGAAGTGTAGTGTCTGAATGTTGTTTCTGACACCTGGCAGGTCACTCATTCATGTTCTCTGCCTCCCTACAGATGACCGCTTACGGGGCTTTCCTGCACAAGGGCTCTTTCTGCCGAAATTACTTCAATATCCTGGACCTGCTGGTGGTTAGCGTGTCCCTCATCTCCTTTGGCATCCAGTGAGTCTCTCAACTCAAGATGGGGGCAAGCAGCTAGGAATGGGTGTCGGAATCAGCCAAGCCCTGGAGAGCCTTTTTGCTGGACTCTCAAGGCGTAACTGTGATTGGAATAGGGTGGGGTCTAAAGTAGCACACAATGTTCCTTTTAATTCTTCCTCCTCCCTCTCCTCTCCCTCCTCTCCCTCCTTCTCCCTCCTCTCCCTCCTCTCCCTCCTCTCCCCTCCTCTCCCTCCTCTCTCCTCCTCTCCTTCCTCCTCCCTTCTCCTCCCTTCTACTCCCTTCTCCTCCCTCCTCCCTCTCCTTCCCTGAGGTACTTGGAATTAAACACAGGACCTAACTTGCTAGGCAAGTGCTCTACCACTAAACAACAGCCATAGCTCTTTTTACTTTTTATTTATTTGGCATAGGTACCACTAAGTTGCCAGAGCTGACCTTGAACTTACAATTTCCTGCTTTGACCTCCTGCGTAGCTAGGATTATAGGCCTGCACCACCAGGTCCTACTTATTTTTTTATATCTGTGTCATCCATGGTCTGACACTTAGGGTACATTGACCCACAAGATTTTGTTTAAATGTCTATTTTTGTCATGGTGGGTTCAGGCCCCATGGTAAAGAGACAGATATCTGTGGTACCTTCTCCATGAGTCCCTTTCAGTGGGCTTAAGGCCTGAGGCTGCCCCATAGCTGCCAAAACCTGCCGTTGCTATGACCTACCCTGGCCTAGCTCAGCCTCTTACCCTGATTCCCATCTCTGTCCTCAGTCAGAGAGCGTGTACACACACACACACACACACACAGAGGAGGGGGGATTATGCACTTGTGTTATAGAAAGAGAAGGGGGAAGAAAGATGGAGAAGTATAAAGGTGGGAGTACTGCTTCTTAATCTTACCTGCACAGAGGCACCTTCTGGGTAAGTTAGAAGATGCCTTTTTCCTGGATCCCACTCCTGGAGGTTTTGATGAACTAAGACAAGGTATGAGTTGTAAAACTCTCTAACCCGATTCTCTCTAAGGTCAAGTTGCAAACCTTGCTCAGGTTTTAAAGAAATTTGATTCTGAGTTTCTACCTATTCTAATAGCTGTGCTTATTAATCCTACACTTTCAGATTTAAAACATTTTCCCATATCTATTCTTCCATAGTACACACACACGCACACCCCTATTAGGTAGGCAAGGAAAATGCTATTGTATAGGAGACTTACCCAAGATCATACCAGTGACAGAGAAAGGCTTCTGGGGTCTCCCTTCCCACGGTTAGCCTCTATGGCAGTATGGGAGACGTGGAAGTGAGATCTTTTCCTTTGGTCATCAATTATGCTACCCAGATCTCTCTCTCTGGGAGCCCAGACATCTAGATCCCCACCCAGGCACTACCACAATTCACTGTTTCACTTTAAACCAGCAATTCCTCTTGGTTGGTTTGATTTTTTTTATGTTTTGTTTTTCTCCATCTGTCCTTTAAATCTCTCCCATTGTGGCGCAGTGCAAACTGCCTGCCTTCTGGAGATGCGGAGGGAACGGTGATAGATAAGAACGTCCTTTGTGTCTTTTGAAATAAAGATCCATGAATCAGAGAAATTGGATTTTTGTACTAGCTCCTTCTTGACATGGGAAGAATAAAATCAGCACTTGCTAACACATCAGACCCTTTTGGGTTCCAAGGCAAGTCTGAGTCCTTTTGTCAAATGCTGGGGAAGACCTTAATTGGACAGTACCTCGGGTCAGAATACGCTCCAGAGGCTGCTCAACAACTGAGTGTGGCTAATGAGTTCCACCTGGATTGGACAGACAGAAACTATCTGGCCATCTTGCTGAAGGACTTATAGGGGGACCTGTCACCACCCCCCACCAGGGAGTATCTAGCCATAGCCTAAGGCTCCCTGATGGTCTGGCGTGACCGAGGTATTACATGCTTCTTAGAACACTACCGTTTCTTGGAAGTCTGAGCATGTCCTGAACCATGGTAGAATTTATATACTATCGTGGGAAATGACTTGGGCATTGCGTTTGGAAGTATTCCAGAATTCCTTTCCCATACCGACCACCTCCAGCCACAGGCTGAAGTTTCACCATCAATGTACGTTTGGTGCGTAGCGTAGCGAAGTCTTTGGCAGACCAGATAGTGAAAACTGCCATTTTACTTATTACATTCATAATATGTGCCAAGTCCCTGCTGTAAAATGCCCGTAAATCCTCCTTTAATTCCTGAAACAACCTTGGAGCTAATTACTACCCCATTTTCCAGATGGAGAGCTAGGACACAGAAAATTAAGAAATGCGTCCTGAGTGACTCGACAGGCAGGCCACAGCTTTCAGCGCCCTCTCTTTGACGCTACAGATGTCACTTAAGTCACATACTGTATGTTAATGACTTGGCCTTTGTGCCCCATCTCTCAGCCCCAGTGCTAGGGGTCTAAGGAAGGTCTCAAGCATGCTAGGCAAGCCTTCACCCTGAGCTATATCCCCACTTCTCCTTTTGTGTCTTTACTATCAGGAAAGTCCCAAGGTCGCAAAGGGGCCCCTGGTTCTTAGCAACAAGTGCTAGAAGTTCTAATTCCCCAACACCAGTCTGTCAGGACAGCATCGTGACACATCCTTTTCCGCTGTGACACGGTATGGGCCCTGATCACCCACCCCGCTTCTCTTCCAGGTCCAGCGCAATCAACGTCGTGAAGATCTTACGTGTGCTGCGAGTCCTCAGACCCCTGAGGGCCATCAACAGGGCCAAGGGGCTAAAGGTGAGCTAAGAGGCTCCGGGTGGGCAGCCGTCAGTGCAGTGAACATTAGCTGTGCTGTGCTGTCCCTCTGGCTTGTGGAGGCTGAGGTGAGGGTGGGGTACAGGACAGGATGATGGGCAGACCCGGTATCGACCATATGAGAGTCACTCTCCTAAGCAAAATGTTTCAAAGGGTAGCACCCCACAGATAGTACCTTAGGTGTGAGTCAGTGTCTCTGTGTGCCTGAGTTTTGGTGTAGACACTGAGGTCCCAGAAGCACTAATTTGCGGCAAGATAGCATAAGCATAAATTTTACTCTCTTGATATAGACAGGGAGGCACCAAGATACTAGGAAGTTGCTGGTCTTCCCTTGTGTCAGGATCAAGAGTTCATATAGCGTTAATGGCTCTTCCAGCTAGTTCCAAAGACAGTTGGTGACAGGGCAGTGACGGGGCTGGCTCCAGGGAGTGCTCTTCAGGGCAACTGAATTCCCCTCATGTGTCCTTACCTGGCTCAACAGACAGATGTCACAGGCACACTTAGTTCTTGCTCTTCTACTTAGGTAAAGTTCAGATAGGTAGGACTAAGTCAAGAGAGAAACAGTCTTTGAGTTTGGTCTTCTAATCCCCTGTCAAGGCAATAAATAAATAACAAAAACAAGACAAACAAACCCACCCCCCCCCGCCAGATTTCCCTTTAAACAGAATAAGAGGTAGTTTATTTTGGAGCCAAATATGAGTAATCGTATCTTTGGGTGCTCCAAAAACCATGTTTTTGTTGTTGTTTATTTACTTATTGGTTTGTTATTTTAATTGACTTACAGCACAGCAGGTTTTCTCCTTGTGGAATTTTCATAATTCGTTCTGACTGTCTCCTCTCTCCTCACTTCGCCCCCATCACGCCCGCCCTTTCCTCCTTGCTTCTTCCTGCCCTCGGTATTCCCGCTTCCACTTCCGTATCTCATGCGTTCTACCGTCCTCCCTGCCCTCTTCCTCGAGGCCTCTTTCTTCCCATCTCACCGTCCCCTTTCTCATTTCCTGGAGATTACCCACGTTTGCTCCCATCTAAACACACACGCTTAATTAGAAGCCAGGGTCCGAATGCGAGAACTTTCGGTTATTGTCTTTCTGTGCCTGGGTAGCTTCGTGCAGTACAACGCTCTCCAATTCCATCATTTCTCTGGAGATTTCATTAGCTCTCCCTGGTGACTGACACGCTCCCACTGTGTATATATACCACACTTTCATTATCCACTCATCCTTCGTGCGGTCACAGTTGTCTTTGGTTGAAAGTTTCATTTGTGTACGATGTGTATCAGTCCTATTTATCCCCACTCCCTCCATTCAGCTCCACCTACCCACTACCTCCTCCAACATCGCCCATCTCCCTCCCAACTTGCTGTCTTTTACTGAAGTAACTCACAGACTAAGCCTAATTAGTGCTGCTCACACGTGCGTGTGTCTGTGAGGGCAGGTGTCTACTGGCGATCTACCGATGGCCAGCCCCACTCTTAAAAGAAAAATAACTTTCCATCCCTCAGCAACCATCTGCCATTGGCTCCTCAGCTAGGGTCAGGAGGCCCTCCCCTTCCGTGCTGGACTCCTAAACTCTTGATAAAACTAGTGAGGTTGCCTAAGACTGCTTCATATAGCCTTAACCTTGGTTAACCCCCTCGCCACCTCTGATTTTCTCAACCTCCTTGTCCCCATCTCCATGTAACCCTTAGCTCTCAGTATTCCCCAGGACCCCATTCTTTCATATGTGTTCTACTCTCCTGTTTTATTATAAGGTTTGTTTTGGTTGCAAGGTCACAGTTCCCAGGTGGCTTCTTCATGCACACTTCATTTTGCTTAACCCTTTCCCTGCCCCTTGTCTCCTCAGCCCAATACCTGCTTAAACCTTTCTGCCCCCAGTTATCTCCCTCTCTACTCTCATCTAACCTCCTATAATCCATCTTCCTAGGTGTATTCCCCACCCACTAGGCCGTTTCTAGTTCCTGAACTTCCACGTGTACTCCAGGGTAAATATACAAAACACAAGATTTGCAGCCAATAACCAACAGAAGAGAGGAAACATGCAGTGTTTGTCCTTCTGAATTTGGGTTACCTCCTATATAGGATATTTTCCATATCCATCCGTTTCTCTACAAACTTTGTACTTTCGTTTTCTTTACAGTATCTGTCTTTAACAAAGATGTAGCTTAGTTGCGTTTCTATTGCTGTGGAAAGGGTTTACTTCAGCTTACAGTTGTAGCCATCATGAACAGAAGTCAGGGTAGGACCTCAAGGCAGGAACTGAAGCAGAAACCCTGGAGTACTGCCTACTGACTTGCTCTTCATGGTTTATTTAACCTGCTTTCTTATTCAGCTGAGGGCTACCTGTTCCAGAGTGGCACCACCCCCAGTGGGCTGTGCCCTTCCACATCAATCATTAATTGAGAAAATGTCCCACAGACTTGCCTACAGAAATCTGAGAGAAGCATTTTATCAATTGAGATTCCTTTTCCCAGATAACTTTAGCTTGCGTCAATTTGACAAACCACCCAAGTCAATTGGCCCCTTGTTAATTTGACATACAAACATATCCCAACATATCGTGTTAATATTGATATCATAGTTTTAAAACATAGTACAGCTATGGTCTTTAAAATTTTCAGCATTTAAGAGTCCAAAGTCTCTCTAAAATCTAATATTTCTTTAAAAGTTTTATTTTTAACTGTTAAAATTAAAACTAAGTTAAATACTTCCGTATTCCAAGAGGGAAGAACCAGGGCATAGTCACGGTCAAATAAAACAAAACCAGGAGTAAGCAATGTAAAAAGTTCAGTGCTTGACATCTGGGCCTCACTCGTGGTCTTCTGAGCTCCAAAGGACCTGTAGAGCTTCATTTCACCTTCACCAATGGCCTCTCCAGGCCTCTCTTTAGGGACTCCAGCCCTTCTACCCAGTGCCAAGTCTTAGCTACTCTCCATGACCCCTTCATGCCTTCAAAACCAATACCACCTTCAGCTGCCAGCCTGAGCTGCAACCTCGGCCCTCTTCGGACCACAGTTTCTGTGTGCTGACCCTGAGAAAATACTCCCAGAAGATGATGCTGGTCTCCAGATAAACAGCATCGCTTGTCCTGTTTTAATGGTGCTGGTCTCTTAATCACAGCTGATTCTTTGGCTCTGCTGACCAGAACTACATATTCTTAATTCAAAATATCACGGAAACATCCCTGGTAGTCTTTGTTTCCCTTTGAAACATCACAAGCCAGGCTTCCATCATCCGCAACTCTTTCAGCATCCTGTCATCCAGGCGCCTATGACAACCCAGGAAAGCTCTGACCGCTCAATGGTTTTTCTAGCGCAAAATTTCTGAATCCTTCTACAATCCCCACCCCTCCCCCAAGCAACATAGTCAGGTCTGTCACCACAGCAGTCCATAAACCTGGTATAAATTTTGTCCTACTTAACTTTTCTATTGCTGTGACAAATGCTGTGACTGTAGTAGTCATAATGTGTGCTGCCCAAATACTCATGGGTATGAAGCCATTCCTTGTATCATGGTTGATTGACAAGGGTCACACCCTTAAAGAAAATGGACTCTCCTCCTCTCAGCATCTACCAATTGCCAATATTTCCTCAGCTAGAGGTAAGACTTCAGGTCAACCTCTCTCCTCCGTGCTGGAGGTTTTCTGGCTTAAGGTTGTGCAAGTCTTGAGCATGTTGTCACAATTGCTGTGAGTTACTGTGTGCAGTTGCCATGCTGTGCCTACACATAACAGCTTCACTTCAGTCATCCATTGCCTCTCACTCTTACAGTCTTTCTGGCCTCTCTTCCAGGATCATCCCTGAGCCTTGGAAGCAGGGGCTGTGTTATAGGAACAAGAACAAGTAAATGGGGTAGGGGTTACATTGGCAGGGTATAAAATGGATTATGGAGAAGGGATAACTAACATGGACTCTGGAAAAGTCATACTACTACTGTTGAAGAGTCTTAAAATGTATAATACACACATATAAAAATAGTTTAAATGAGTTACTCTATAACGGGTAGGAGCAATGCCCCTACCAAACACCACAGGCTAGCAAATAAAGAGTCCCGTACCAGGAATAGGTTACCTCTTTTTAACTTTTTGGCCAGTGGGGTCCCATGAACCCCCAAACATTGTAGGCTATTGCCGTTATTCTTGGTTACCCTCCATAACTTGGCAGTAAGACCCTACTGTTGAAGGTACTACATACTTGAGTCATAGAAAATGGAGAAATCAAGCTCAACCGGAAGCTTTATCCCTACTGGCTAGCTTTCATGATACTACCCGAGGAGAAAAGTAATCATCCCATCTTCCCAAGCTATAAACCCTATGAGGTAAAATAATGACTGTCCTGGAAGGATTGGGGCAGTAGTGGCATGAGTATCATTGGAATCGCCAGCCAACCAAAAGCAAAACAACCCCTCACCATTTCCCTCTGCGCAGAGAGGAGCTCTGCTGGGCTCTCAGTGTCACTGTGTGACATCTAACATCCTCTGATTATTAGGTAAACCCTCCTGAAAAACATCAACAGATACCAAACTTTTACCACCCTTGGCTAAGAATGCCATCTGCTGACATCAAAGGCCCACGATAGGGATGTTTCCTGCTTTGCTATTACCCACCTGCTTGGTGTTTCCACCAATGTACTTAAATATGCCTTGGTCTCTAAACATTTAAAAGAAAACACAGGAAGTTGAAGCACAAATGTGAGCAGTTCTGGAGACATTTTCTCAACAAATTTAAATTGTTTGTTGAGGATTTAAGTCTCATTATAATAAGCATTTAGAAAATGTCTCTGCTCAGAAATCAATGGCTTATCAATTAGGTCTACATGGTAACTGGAAGGCAGCATCAAAGCGAGGTATTCTGTCTCCATCTTTCTTATCACCTTTCATTTTGGGTCATCCGTTTACCTTTATAGTAAAAATTTTAATCATTTAACAAGTGTTTTATTTAAAGTATTTTCTCTTTCTTTAAACCAGAAGGCACAGTAAGTTATTGCTCCAAATACAATGCAAAAGAAAAATTATATTTATGTTGTAGTGGAGCATGTTAGGATCATTTGTAAACCTTAAGACGCCATTGTCTGCCTTTAAGTAGGTTAGTCAGTTTTCAAAATGACTGTTTTGTTTTGTTTTGTTTTTTCTTAGTTTCATAATTTTAGTGTTGTCTCTTATCTAGGTTCTGCTGGATAAGGATCTTGAAAATATGTTCTTTAAGAGTCAGTAGCAGTTAAAAATAATCTTTAAAATGTTTACATTTACATGGATGCATATAAATCTGAAAACTAAGCATATGCCAAGAATAATACATGATAACTTCTTAAAAGATATATAAGCAAAGTGGCCACAGGTTTTGTTGTTCAGTTCTTTCTTGGGACACAAAATGACACATAAACACAATGGCATGAAACTAATTACCATGAACAGACACAACACAATCAGAATGTACTTCTTAGCAGGAACCAGATAGGAAATTTATGACTCAGAGATACAGAGCTTCACTTAAAGATTGAGAAGAACCTGGTGAAGGCAAAAGACACTGAAGTCTGTATTACTTAGTCTAATGGGGTAAGCCAGTTAGTGTTCATTGAGGATGTCCAAATGAGAGGGAATAATTTGTTTATTGAATTTTCCATATAAAGTTCCCAAGCAAATGTGTAAGAGTTCATCTGGGCAGTGAGCCTGAGCATTTAGAGAGAGCTCTGCTTCAGATCAGAGAGAAAGGAAGGTAGATAGGAGAATGGAAAGTCACAGAGGAGGAAGCCAGAGCAGGAGGTGAGACTGCAGGCTGATGGTTACAAGTACAGAGAAGCCATAATGTGCCATTAAGTGGCCGGAAGTTTTGGTCTGAGAGTGGTTACAAAGGTCCTTGGGGTAAGTTGGGAAATACGGGACTTGACTTCAAGCTGTTAGGAGAAGAGAAATTCACCATCCTGGGTAAACTGAATGTCTGGCCTCCTGTAGGTCTCTCAGATCATAAATTCTGTCCAGAAAGGAAAACCACAGGCACAAATGTCAACATTTTAACCACATGTTCTGTGTCCTCATACTCTGAGGAGTAGACAACCCAAAGGGGAGTCTTTAAGGAGACCAGTTGAGCATTCCCCATAGTAACACCTGTGGTGTCTTAGCTTCCTTTCCTATTACTGTGATAAAATAAACACTCTGGCAAGAACAGATCAATGGAGAAATGAGTTACTTCAGTTCACAGTTCAAGGGTACAGTACATAATGGTAGGAAAATCAGCCAGCAGGAGCCTGAAGCAGCTGGTCACATCACAGTAAGAAATCAGAGAGCGATTAATACTCGTGTTCAGCTGGCTTTCCCCTTTTTCATACAGCCCAGGACCCAAACCCAGGGAATGATGCTGCCCAAATTTTAGTGTAGAGTTTCCCACTTTAATTAACCTAATCAACATAACCTCTCACAGGCTTGCCCAGAAGCTAAATAGTCCCTCATAAGTGTGCCTGGAGGATGTCTCCTAGTTGATTCCAGATCCTGTCAGATGATAATTAGCATTAACCATCACATACAAGAGGAAGAAAAATGGCTGTGAGGAGTGAGAGGGGCAGGATAAGGCCAGTGAAGGGGGCACCTTCCCCAGCACCCCAAGAAGGGGGGTAAGCTCTGGCTGGTAAAAGGAGACCAGAGAGGGGTGTCCCTGCACCATTGGAGTCTTCTTAAAAGGGAAGACTCCATACCTGAAGAGGCTCTCAGAGCTGTCCCTGACAAGTTGAAGGAGTGAGTAGAGCTTGCAGCAGGGCACACCAAGTGAGAGATGAATAGGAACTTCCCTTCTGAGACAGTGAAGTATTTTCTCTCCCACCAACAGAATCAGAGTCTTTCCCCTAAAATTTCCCTCACAGTATTCCTGAAGGATGGTCTCCAGCAGCCGGGAGGTCCGCCAAGGTCTGGGAGCACTCAGGGTATAGAGAAAGAGTAGTAAGCAGACATAAGAAAGGGGGAGTTCCAGGAGATTACTGGAAAGAAGAAATAAATAGCTCCTAACCTTTACAGGCTATGCTGGGCTGTCCTTTTTCATGCTGCCTTCATGGTCCACCAAAGAATAACTTTAGTTAGGGCCCATCAGTTGCAAATGCAAAATAAGGCCTTGCACAAGTAGTCAAAAGGACTGATGCTGGCCATCCAGAGTCACACACCCTGGAGACCTTTGGATATTGCTGAATAGTGGCCATAGCCAGAGGTCCTCAGCTGCCCATGGGATTGGCTAGATAAGCTCCAGAGTGGAAAGGGGACCAAGGAAATCAAAGAAAAGGCCCGTTTAGGCCACCACAGTGTTAGGTGGAAACCACAGCCAAGATCACAGAGTGCCAAGATTTCCACTAAGATAGCATAAGCAAAGAATTTTTGTTCTTTCTTTATAAACAGAGAAGGGACAAAACCCTAAGAAAGTGTTGGCCCTCTTTACCAGGGGCCAGAATTTATGTAGGGATAGGAAAATCCCTACATGATTATGTAGTAATTGATTCCTGGAAGGCATCTACAGGGCAGTTACAGGACTGGCTCCAAGGAGTGGTCTTCCAGGCAATTGAATTTCCCTCATTTGTTCCTTAGCTGGCTCAGTAGACAGGTCACGGGGTACACAGTACTCTTCCACTTAGGTAAGATTCAAAGTTAGGGTTAGGGCAAGGGAGAAGCCATTATCGAGTTAACATTGTTTGGTTTCTTTTTTAACACTCAGATAAGGAGTTTAGAAAGGCTTGTATCTCTGTCATCACGCAGAGTTCAAGGAGCCCTTTGCATTCCAGAAGTCCCATCAACGTGACTCTGGAAAGGTTGCCTGGATTCCGGAGCCTGATTTCTCCTCCTTGGAGCATCAGATCAGCCCGCCTGCTTGTTTGGATGGGCACAGGGATTGGCTAAAGGCTGCTGAGGCTGAAACCTTCTCCCCTTCCCATTGCAGCACGTGGTCCAGTGTGTGTTTGTGGCCATCCGGACCATCGGGAACATTGTTATCGTCACCACACTGCTGCAGTTCATGTTTGCCTGCATTGGGGTCCAGCTCTTCAAGGTAAAGCCCTGCCTCTTTCCCCTCCCATCAGCATTCTTAGGGAAGGGGACCACCTGCATTGGGGTCCAGCTCTTCAAGGAAAAGTCCTCCCTCCTTCCCCTCCCATCAGCAGATCCAAGAGGGGACAGAGGTCTGGTCAGATGTGCAGAACAATGTGACCCCTGACCACAACCTATCCGACCTAGAGGCAATGTGACCTCTGACTACAACCTACTTGAGCTTTCCAGACCACGAGAGTAGAGGGACACTGCCCCTCCCAGCTAAAGGCCTCTGTGCTCTCTGCTATTGCCTGCCCCCAGCCCTTGGCCTCCCTTCAGTGGACTGCTCTTCCCAGATGACTTTCACCCTCTTGTGCCTGTGTGTCAGTCCTTGTCTTAAAACCCACAGCAGTTCCTACTAACAACATGTCCACGCTGCCCCACCCAGCCTGAGGCCAGGGCCCTGACTGGCGTCCTCTTTTCTGCCTCCGTCTCTTCAGTTCTGCTGGCCTCTCACCTGAGGCGCTCTTTCTCTGCCCCTCATACCCACTGTATAAATTTCTGCTGCTTTCCTCCCACAACCTCCCTCCAAGCCAGCTTGCCTTCCTTCTTCCCTCAAGACCTTCCTGGAGAGCCGATCCTTAAAAAGTCGGCCCTCTCTGCTTTTGAATTTGAGCGCACTCTCAGCTCTGAATGTGAGTCGCATCCTCTGCATCAGGACTGTTCATGCAGCTGTTATCCCTGAAGCTCGAACTCAGGACTGTGTTACAGACATGCTTTTTGAGCATCTCCTGCTGGATCCATCCTTTGAGGAGCACCTCTAATCACTTCATTCTTCTCTTCTAGGGAAAGCTCTACACCTGTTCAGATAGTTCCAAACAGACGGCAGCAGAATGCAAGTGAGTTGAAGCTATCAGGCTCCCAGAGCCAGGGCTGGTTAACTCAGGGGAGGTTGATGGCTTGGTCAGAGAGGAGTGAAGACTGCCCTCTGACCATCCCATCATTGCCTGACCTCATTTTTGTGGCATGTGACTATTTATTCCTCAAGGTTCTAGCCACTGATTCTTCTTCTGGCTGGTATAGTGTGGTATAGTTGCATCCCACCCAGAATACCAGGAATCACTGGTGTTGAAGATAAGATACACCCCATGAGAAACTCTTTCTCTTCCCTTCTCAGGGGTAACTATATCACGTACAAAGATGGAGAGGTTGACCATCCCATTATCCAGCCTCGAAGCTGGGGAGAACAGCAAGTTTGACTTTGACAATGTTCTGACAGCCATGATGGCCCTCTTCACCGTCTCCACCTTTGAGGGATGGCCAGAGTGAGTATGAATACCAAGATTCACAGCCCTGACGTTAGATGGTCGAGACACTGCTGCCCGATTATTACCCAAGTTCTAGTTAATTCCCTGAATTCTCAGAGGTCACACTTGTGCTGTCTCCAGGCAATGAGAATGTTCCTAGAACTCCTGTAGGACATGATCACTGCAGAAACAGACTTTTAGCTGGGTGTGGTGGTACAAGCCTTTAATCCCAGCAATACAGAGGCAGAGACAGGTAGATCTCTGGGGCAGGTAGAGCTCTATGAGTTCTAGGCCGGCCTAGCCTACATACTGAGTTCCAGGCCAGCCAGATATAGATAGAGACTTGGTCTCCAAAAAAAATAAAGAAATAAGACTCTCGTAGAAGATGCTGTGGGTGGAGGGTGCTGAGGATTTCACAAGGACCTCGTGCGAGTTATGCAAGGGCCGTGACACTCGGCACACCTGCAGCATTTTAGAAACCCCGACCAAAAATGGACACCTTTTAACTCCTTTTCGCAAGCTCAGTATGAGTCACAGGATTAGGGGTCCCTGCCATTATCTTTATGGCATTTCAGAGTCAAGTACAGAGAGAGTTTCTCTGGTGTAAACCTTTGCTCGCCACGGAGTTCCAGTTTACCACTCCCAATGTGTAGCTGACATGGGTGAAGGTAGTTGAGAGATCTCTGTCTGAGTAGACTCTGTACCAGTCTCCTTGGGGAAAGCCTCATCTGCACTGACAGTGCCAAGTAAGAAGGAGACAGAAGGCAGGAGCCGTCCTCTGCCTAGGAACACTTCCTTCCCCTCCTGGACCAGCTCATCAGTCTTCGCACAGCATAGCTAGTAGCAGGCAGCTGTCCAGCTGGTGCTTTTTGCACCTGTGTCCCCATCCAGCGGTGCACGGATGGTATTTGCCATTGCTATATGGCAATATATAATTGGTACTCAGAAAATAGTCATATACTGGGGCAATTACAGAGGAAGAAGAGGAAATCATCCTGCTCCATGAAGGACAAGCTCAGTTGGTCCCATAGTCCATATTGAAATGAATGGCAGACTTCCGTATACACATAAGTGGAATCTAAACCACTGTAGGTGATGTGAATAATCTGAGGTCATGTTAGCTTTATTTTACCCAAACCTTATTTTACCCAACCTTCCTAATGCTGCATTAATACAGTTCCTCATGTTGCATGTTGCAGTTCCTCATGTTCCTCATGTTGCAAAAATAACCATAAAGTTATTTTTGTTGCTAACCCTAACTATAAGTTTGCTACTGTTATGAATCCTGATGTAAACATCTCGTGTGTAGGATGTATTAGGCGAGCCCTCCAAAGGGGTCACAACCCACACGTCGAGAACTGCTGATCTAAATGAATTTTTTCCCTCAGATTTACTTTCTGTTTGGCCTTACCCCTTTGGTCCATGCCAGTTTACAAAGCTGTTTCAATATTTACCAGTATTTCTGTATTTGGAATTGATGTCAGTGATGAATGTTGCAGTTCAATAGCTCCTGACAGTTTCCAAACACTGTGTATATATTATATCAGCTGCCCTGTAAGATAGGAAAGTAGGGAATTATCATTTCCATTTGACAGTTGTGGACTCAGTGCCAAAGAAATTCAGTGGTTCGCCTGGATGGGACTCGAGCCCAGACCCTCAGGCCCCCGGCTGGAGCTGTTTCCTTTGATTGCAGGGATCCCTGGGAGCAGTGGTGCCATCATGTCACGGAGGTGACACTGCTTCTCCAGTTCACTGTGTGAGCCTATCTCCTCCTGTAGGCTGCTGTACCGCTCCATCGACTCCCACACAGAAGACAAGGGCCCCATCTACAACTACCGTGTGGAGATCTCCATCTTCTTCATCATCTACATCATCATCATCGCCTTCTTCATGATGAACATCTTCGTGGGTTTCGTCATTGTCACCTTCCAGGAACAGGGGGAGCAGGAGTACAAGAACTGCGAGCTGGACAAGAACCAGGTAGCTTTCTGGGAAGAAGAGGGAAGCAGGGCCCATGTAAATAATGGCAAAAGGTGGCTGTCCAAATCCACTCAGAAGAGAGGCGAGGGTCTCTGGAGAGACATGTGTGGATCCCAAGGCCCTCTGTCCTGTCATCCAATAGAATGGGGTGTTTGTTCCGATTTCCTGCAGCAGAAAGGTGGATCCTGATTTTCTCAGACCTGAATGACATTCACTCCTCACAAATCCCAGGTCTGGGAAATGTGTTCAGTCAGCAAATATCTGTTAAAGTTCCACTTAGCAACACTTTGTTTCATGCAATGTAGAAAAAAAGAAATTTATGTCATATCTAGAAACTGGAAACTTCTAACTATGCCAAAGCGTGTTGGCACCATTGATAAAGGAAGGAGAAACTAGAAAAATGGGGATAGGGAGCTTGGGGTGGGCAAGAGAATGGTTCTAGGAAATCACTTAGACTGTTTCTCAAGAAAAACAGGGGTCTGAGAAGGGGAAGAGAAGAGAGTCTTAAGAGGGAGTGACATGGTGACACCAAGGATTGGAATATGTCCTGTCAGCTCATGGGAGAGGACTAGCAGCTCCCTAGGCGGGTATTTGCTGTTAGGGTTGGACATGGGTGTGGAGCCCAAAGTCAGCTCCCTTTGCACTCCCAATGGACCTATGTACGAACATGTTCTGAATAAAGCCAGCTCATGAGGACATAGTCCATATGCCCAGCTCCATGCTTGCCAGGAAAGCTCCGACCCTTTGTTGGCCTTGATGTCTGCTACTTAATTTTAGATTCATCCTCTGGGCTACTGTGTAGAGTTAATGTTGAGAGAAAGACAAGGAGGGGAAGCCAACTGGGAAGTATAGATGAAGCATGTAGAGAGCCTGACGTAGTTGATTGTCGTGAGGATGTAAAAGCTGGAGGTCAAGTTGACAAGGCTTGGGGATTAGGCATGGAGGCCTGGGTCAAGCAGGCTGGAGTGGCTTTCTGCTTCCTGATTTAGGGACTTGGGTGTTGTGTACAAAGATCGGCTGACATTTTCTGTATTCCCAAGACTCTAGTCAGAACAAGAGTTCCTCTCCTAGCAGTTCTGTGTCTTCTGATCTTGTAGATAGTAGACAATAAGGAAGAAGGATTTAGATTAGAAAAAACAAATTATGCAAAAGATACCCCATGGAGAATCTATGGTGTGGAACATAACCAGTGAGCCTAGCTATGAGCCGGTCAGTACTTATCAGACACCAACCACCTGCTGAGCAGTGCCCCAGTCATTTCCAGTTGGAGAAAAGGAGCTGAGGTCCTTGCTTACATCTAGATAAGATTAGATAGATAAGCCTGATAGAAAGGGCCTCTGTCCCTAAAAAAGAGATGCCAGAAAAATCCAGGCATGTTTCCTATTAACAGTCACATCTGTGAGCTCGAGTCGAGAACCCCTCCCCAGGTTCCGGTTTCACAAACATCGCACCTTCTGTTGTCACACACCCTTCATCACCCCATTCTTTCTCCATGTACCTTCACTTCTCTTTTGTTCCTTCCAGAGACAATGTGTGGAATATGCCCTCAAGGCCCGACCCTTGCGAAGGTACATCCCCAAGAACCAGCACCAGTACAAAGTGTGGTACGTGGTCAACTCTACCTACTTCGAGTATCTGATGTTCGTCCTTATCCTGCTCAACACCATCTGCCTGGCCATGCAGGTCAGTCTCCGGGGAACCAGGCCTGTGGGAAGTACTGAGGAAGGATACAGTAGAAGGAGCTGCAAGGCCAGATCATCTGCCTGCAGCTGGGAAAGTCAGAAGTGTGAGAGAAAGACAAATACCCCTTCTCAGGGATGAGATCCCCCTGAAACCTTATGAAAGAACCCCAGGGGTCTTGTATTGACAACAGAGAATAGAGGATGTAGAGAAGCAAGAGAGTAAGCTTGGAGTCACTGTTGTAAGGAATGGGATGTGGAGGTAGATCCAACACCCCCTCACCTACAGGCAAGTCAGTTTACGCCAGGGCTCTCAAGCACCGGAGACCTCCAGAAGTCATCATGCCCAGTATCAGGAACTCAGATCTCTGCCCTTCCTGTTGTCAGAGATGGTAGGAAAGGGAAGAGCTTATGTGTCCAGGGTCCACTTGCCTGCCCGAGGTGTGACGGGTAGCCTTCTGAGGATGGCTGGAGGAAGTTCTCTGTAGAAGTGGGGCATCTGAGGAGGTTGGGCAAAGGTGACAAAGAGCCGGAGGGCTTCTGGCTCATGTTCATGACTCTCCTTCCCTCACGTAGCACTATGGCCAGAGCTGCCTCTTCAAAATTGCCATGAACATACTCAACATGCTTTTCACTGGTCTCTTCACGGTGGAGATGATCCTAAAACTCATTGCCTTCAAACCCAAGGTAGGCCTCTGACAAAATGCTGGCGGCTGGGATGGGGTGGTTATGTGTCCACTGAAAGAGGGAGGTGAAGAGGGGATTTGTCAGAAGGGCCACGCCTTCTCCAAAGAGTGCTCTAAAAGCCGTACTGACCAAGAGGTGAACCAGGCCAACTCCTTAACACATAACCTTACCTCACAGTCTCAACCATAACTGGGATGCACAGGAAGCAGATTCCTCCATGAGCTGAGCCCTGGTTTTTCTAAGCCACAACCTTTCTCCTCCTGTTTCCCACAATCTGGCAAGCCAGACCTCTCCTGGCCCAGCACCCCCCCCCCCACACACACACACACCCCAGATCTAGGAAGGTCCCTGGTTTACCCTTCTCCTGTTTCATTTGCCATGCAGAACAAGTGCTTGTGAGAAGTCCTGGCCGAGCTGTGCTCCCTCAGGACCAGGGCTCCGTGTGGTGGGTACCTCCTCAGTACCTCCTCGGAGACATTGCCATTGCTTCCTTGGTCCCTTAGCATAGGAAGAGCGATCGCTGCAGATTTCCCTATGTCACTTCTTGAGAGCAGCACCTCATCAAAGGGAGGAGGCTAGCACTGAGTGAGGTGGAGCTGACGAGGTTGGCACCTGTCACTCTTCCTTACCAGCCTCAGGCAGGCTAGTAGAAGTAGTGCCTTGGCCTCCATAGACAGCCCAGAGTCCCTGGCATTCACTGACCTGGGACTGACAGCTACTTCAGAGAGCAGCTGTAACAACTCAGTAGCCCCTGGGGCTCCCCTAACACTTCTTGGGACGTGATGAAAAGGACATGGCTGAAGATTCATACTAAGAGACTGGAAACAGGAACTCAGTTTCCTCTCTCCCTCCTTCATTGGCTTCAACACAGAACAGCAGGAGGCAAAAAAAAAAAGTTATATCACGTTTAAATTTTGACTCGTCCCAAGATTAACTGGTTATAGGATTCCTCCTTGGCTATTAGCATCCCCAATATAGAAAAAAAGGAAGTGGCATACCCAGAACCAACTACACAGTTATTAAGGGAGGGAGCTGGTGTGTTCTCTGTCACACGGAGCTGTTCACAGCATGCTTCCGTGCCAAGGATTCTACTGAATACTTTTCAGAAAGAGTGGAGACAGCTTTTGAAGCAATTAAAGACAGTGCAAACAGTGTTCATAAACTCCTCCTTTCAACAACAAGACATGTATGGGTCTTTATTACCTTTCAAAGACTCTAATGAACTCATTTGGTGCAATGATAATAATGTTGTTTCCCTACCTCCAAGAAGGAAATATGCTCTCCATCATATGTCTTTCCAAGTTCAAACCCATTAAGGAGTAAATTGTGTCCTGCCCTGGAGAAAACCACCAAGTTGTTGTGGCTACCTTCTATGGGGCCCACAGGTAGTGCCACCCACTTGCTGCCCTATTCCAGGTGCCATGGCTGAGAATACAGAAGCATCACCCATGGCGTCCTGAGCCAGGCCAGGAGAGCGGGATTGCTGGGCTTCAGCCTCTCAGGAAGTTGGTATCTCTTCCACCTCGAGTGGCTTAAATGTTTAGTCTCCAATCATCCCACCATGGACTTAGATACGTTCCTGATCTCCAGAGCCTGTAGTGGACTTTCTGAATCATGTCTCACTAGTGTAAGCAGAGATCAGGCCATCTGCCCTGGAAAACCCATGGGATTGACATCTTCAGAGTCCTTGTTCTGAAATACATACTCAGTATATCCTACAGATGAAGAAACAAACCAGTTCATAAGACATAACCAATGGAGATGGCCTAAAACATAAAGGGTTTCCTGTTTTCTTCGATACCTGGTTTTCTGTCATGAGAAGACAGGGCAAAATATGAGAGGCTTTTCATGGTGCAGAAGATACCCATCTCACACAGCCAGAGTCAGTCTTTGGCTTCAGATAATGGAAAGAGTATCTCTTCCATGAATTCCTCAGAAGGGTCCCCTGACAGTAGAGGAGTGAAGACTATTAGTGTCAGTGACCAGAGACAGTTGGCCAGTTCGTTGAGAAGATGGAGAGCCTGGACCCCTACACCCTCATTAACTGTATTATTCACTGAACCCGACTCTAGAAAATGTCCTTGAATTTTCAGGCAGAATACTAAACAGAAACCCACATAACTCTGGTAGAAATATCTGCTTTGAGTTTGCCCAAGAACCACTGAGTGGCTTCTAACAGACCTGAAATATTAATGGCTTCTGAACTTTTACTTTCGCCAATAGTTCATGTATGGTTAGCAAGAATGTAGAAGGTGGATGTATGAGTCATCCTGGCATTAAAACTATTAAAATAACTGGAGCAACTAACTTGTAATATAGTCTGGGGATTTGAATGCAAGGTGCTTTCATCAACACAGTTCTAAGAGCGGGGAAGATGGTGGCATGTCATTGCAGGGTTGTGTATAGGAGAATATAGTCACATCTGTAACCAGGAATCAGAGCAAGAGTGCAGGCTGGAACTGCACAATCCTCAAAGATCAGGCCCTCAGTGACCTTCCTTCCCTTGCCTTCCCTTCTTCCTTCCTTCCTTCCTTCCTTCCTCCCTCCCTCCCTCCCTCCCTTCCTCCCTTCCTTTCTTCCACTAGCCTCCACTTTCTGAAGGTTGCCCCCTCCACCAATAGCTACTGTAACACATGGTCCTTTGATGGACACTTAACATCCAAACCACAGCAATTGGCATTACCCATAGTCAGGGATATGTCATCTGGAGGTGGCCCTGATTTGATTTTTCTTGCCATATCCTCCTCATATCTGATTGGTTGGTGGACTGATCTATCAATTTGGCTGTTTCCTTCTTCCATTGTCTCTATAGTGGTTGGTGCTTGTGAGCTTTTCATTCATATATTTTCCTCACTACTCTATGTAAAATGAGTTTACTCAAGAAGATCTCTGCACTGAACCCACCTGCCCAACTCCCTGAATCCATACTTGGTTCATACAAAAATTATCACAAAATATGAGATGTTAATATGAACACGTTTAAAGACATTTTGTCTCCCAGAACAACCTGAGGAATGCAGAGGTGGTCTAAGGATAAGGCTGGGCAACGTCAACACCTCGCAATGTCAGAGGCCTTCTGTCCTTACATGTAGGGAAAACGGGCTAACGAAACCTGAATGATGCTTGATTCTGCATGAGTATTCAGGTGCAAGCTAAGGAAAAGGCTTGTCTGGAATGCTCAAAGGGTATCTAAATAGTGTTTAGTTATATGGTAGATTATATGCCTATCATGCCCTGAAATATGTCAATAATTCAGAAAAATTCAGATGACTTTTATTCTAAACACTGAAAAAATGTCCAGTGTCTGAAAATAAATACAGCAAAAAGAACACTAAAATTTTATAGCAAGAATTAAAGAAAAACTAATGATTAAAGAGATGTGTTCCCCAGCTGGAAAACTCCCTAGTGCTAAAATATTATTTCCCCTCAACTTGATCTATAGATTCAGCACAATCCCAATTAAAATTCCAAACGAACCCCTCCCCCAACAAGAAAAGCAGAGGGAGGGAGCCACCAGGCAGACTCCAGGGGCGTGTCAGGATGAGCTCTGGAGTTCAAGGTTTCTGCCCTTGTTGGCAGCCCTGACCTGACTGTGGAGGGCAGCGCAGGGCCTGGTGAAAAGCAGTGTAGCCACAGACATTCCACTCTTACCAACAGGACTGAGTGCCAGGGAGACTGCTGTCACTTGAATGTCTAGGGTTTGCTGTTGACAAAGGTTCAACAAGGACAACTAAAAGAAGACTTGAGTCATGGACACTCCTCCCCAGAACAGTAGGTGTGGGATGGAAGGGATGTCCCTAATGGAAGGCTTTAAACTCTCTGCTTCCATTCGGTTCTCAGTAGGACTGCTAGTCCTGAAACTTACTTTAGCCTCCATGGCTAGTGGCATCTCTGTGGGAAGCTGCTGTCTTCTGGAAAGCTCCTGGGGCACTGAGTAGGGGAGGGACTCTGGGACTAGTGTGTTGGTTGCTTAGTAAGGAATATCTTGGTGTAGGATCAGAGGAGTTGCCTGCCAGAGCCTGCTGGAGACAGTGCAGACAGAGTGGTGTCAGCACTGTGTGGATATCATCTGATGGTGATTCAGCTGTACTGGTGGAGGCAAGGGATGAAGGATAGATAGCTCAGAGTTTCCTGACTTGCCCCTCAGGGAATGGACTGGTGCTACAGTTCATTGAAATTGAGGCCAGTAGGGAGAAGCCAGCCCAAAGAGGACCTGGAGATGTATTGGGTTTTTAAAAAGCTGTTAAAATCTGGAACAGGCCGTCTGGGCAGATCTATTTTAGGATTCAGAACTACATATGGCCCTCCTAAGTAGAAGCTCCAAGAGAGCTGTCCTGGAGCCGCCTCATCCCAGAGAGAATGCGGATGATGAGCTAGCAGGCAGGACAGTGGGGAGAAGGAAGGGGTGTAGGGGTCTGGAGGCTAAGCGCTAGGCTAGCTCAAACAGGAGATCAGGAAGAACCACCATTTCTCAGGCTAAAAGGCTAAGTAAGTGAAGCCAGCTACAGAGAAAAAGGGAGGGCGAGCAGAGAGCCTGAGGCTGCCCTGCTTGTCAGGGGGTAGGGACCCTAGATGTGCAAGACCCTGTACTGGTCCCCCTCTGAGAGTGGCGCAGAGGACTGTATTTCTTCACAGTTGCATTGACCTAGAAAATTCAATTTAAACAACTTCAGGAATAAGTAAAAATATTTAAAAAAAAAAAAACATATAGAAACATAACCATCCCTCTTAGATCTTGAATCCTTTCTGGACCTGTAAGTCTCCATTTTGTGATAAATATTCTGTAATATCTTTTCAATTCCCAGACATACACACTTATACATAAAATGTAGGAAATACAGAACCTCTTAGCCATAATATAATGTAAGTGAAGGGGGCTGTGTATAGGAAAAGATTCATTCCCCACTCCAGTGGAAAGGGACCTTAGCATAAAAACTGAGGTGGCAGCAGGCCGGTTTTATTCGTGCACAGTACCTACGTACGTGTCTCTCAGAAATCCTGAGGCTACGTCACTCCTAAGGCACAGCTGCCCCACACAGCGAGATATTTGGCGTCCCTATTCCCACCCACCAAATCTGAAAAGCTGGCTTGGCCTCCGGGCCTCGCTCTGTAACTCCAATTCCACAGCGCCCCCTGGAGGCTAATGAGTGGAATGAAGGGCGAGGTGGGATTCCATACAGCCTGTTAACTGAATTTAGTGGAATCTGTTCACCTTAGCTACCAAGAGTCCCAGTGCCTTTCACTGTCGGTGGAACCTGCGGGCCCACATACGGGTCACTTAAAGTAACAGAAACAGAGGCGTGGGGGGAGGAGGGCACTGGGTATAACGGGCCACAACCCTTTCCACTCCTTCTGGCCTCATTAGCAGAGCTCAGGGGCCTGTGGGTGTACAGCCAGCCCCTGCTTGCTTTTCAGAAGCTGATTGGTAAGCAGGCATTCCCCTGATTATTGTTTATTTGTGGTGTGCCCACGGGCACCTGATGTGCACAGTGCCCGGCAGACAGTCATAAACGGGCTCCTCAGGAGGGACCTCCTCGCCACAGCTCCTGTACCCCGGGATTTGCGTATTGTTGCAACATTGTGACAGGTTTCTTTCCTGCACAGTGCTTTTACCGTGAATGATAAAAAATAATTATATGACTTACATAAAGCCTTAGTGTGGGAAGGGGAGTATTAGCTATTACATTTAATTATTTAATGTGGAAAAGTATTCACACTGTGTAAAAGCCCAGCGGGAAAGTACACCGTGGTTCCCTGTCTCTGATCCTGGAAGAGAAACTGAACACATGAGGCTGTGGAGAGAAGAGGGGTTCCCAAACCTAGAGAGTGCTGAGGTGTCATCTCAACCCACACGAACTGGCCCTGACTGGGTGGCCACCTAGTACCGATCCCGCTGGTTGGAAGAGGTCTATGATGCAGGGGCCACCAGGAAGTGGGTAATAGCAGCTGCAGCAGTGAGCAGTGAGCACCTCCTCAGAGCCAGACCTCGCAGGTTCTTCCCACTCGTGACATCACACAAACATCACATACCCAGAGGGACACTGCCCCCGTTGCCACATCCCATGTAAGGAAGCCCAGGCACAGAGAGATTGGACAGCTTGCTCACAGCCCTCAAGGCTCTTCTCTAAAAGTGAAGGCCTGCCATTTCATTTGTGTCTCATAACAAAGACAGTGCAGGTGGCTGAATCTAATGTTCTCCATTGAATCACACCTGTGAAGTCAGGGAGACATGGGACCTAGGGCCAGGGGATGATGCTAGGATGGGGGATGGGAGCTAATGAAGGATGTTAAACAGGAAGGAACATGTCTTTTCTGGGTCTTGAAGACTTCCCCAAAACCTGTGCCATCACACCGTTTAGAGAGCTGTGGCAAGACCAAGTTCTTTCCTGCTCAGAAAGGGCAGCCTGCTCTCCCTTGTTAAACCCCCTCCCACTGCTGCCAAATCCTCATCCAGAGACTGGGGCAGCATGCACTTGAACCTGGTGTTGCTTGCATGTCTGGCCCCAGGATACAACCTCCAGCACCCTAGTCTGAGAGGAATCTTTTGCAGAAATCTGTTCATTTATTCTAGCATGGGTAGGGAGAAGCAGCTATGGGATCTACCCAAAGCTCCTTCCATCTGTTCCAGGGAGCAGACCATCAGCTTTGGGGGTTTGATTCCGGTCTATAGAATCCAGTCTTGTACAGTTCTAGGCTACTGGTAGCCCTCATTGTGTGTTGATGACTTAAATGAATGAATGCCTTCAAATTTTTCTAGTGGAACTCCAGAGCAGACAGTGTCTATGAAAAGCATGCATTCTCAGGTCTGTTTTCTCCAGCCGTCCTGGGAGTACCCCCTCACTAGCCAGCGAGGGCCTCTTCAGGGCAAGGACCCAGCCCTGGCCTCCTCTCGCCCATTGCCCTACAGTAACCAGCTATCTGTGTGGGATGCTGTCCAGAGGTTCTGAATCAGCACACCACAGGGTGCAGCTGACGGGAAGGCAGAACTCCTCAGTGCCTCGCAGGCTGTAGGCCGTGAGCAGCTGTGTGCTCTGTTATGCTGTCTCCATTAGACGCCTCTAATCTCCATGATTAGTTATATCTAAGTGGCGCCCTAATGTAATGCGATTTATTTATCTCTGCTGGTGTCAGTTAACCATTGAGTCTGTGCTATTCCGTAAGATCAACTCTGCACAGACACAATGAGCCTTTGCATGGCCGCTGCTGTTTCTGGCTGCAATCAGCGCCTCTCCCCAATTTATCTAGTTTCCCACCTCTTGGCTCAACAGCCCAGGACCCAGAAAAACCATTGCTTCTAGGAACTAGGCTCAGCCCTCCATTGTGCCTGTCCCCCCACACTACCTCACAACCCACCCTGCTCAGCCTCGTGCCTTCTGTCTTTCTCCGAACACTGGCTTCCTAAAGCCCGGATCTCCGCTCTCTTAGGGGACCCCGCTCTAGATGGGGTGCAGGCCTTCTTCGGTCACTCTCACTTTAGACCTTGCTCTGCAAGGCGGTTTGGCCACTCCCTCTGGCTTCATGTTGACTGATGTTTGCTTTCCCTGTCAGAGTTGAGTGGTCATTCCAGAGCCCTGGGCCCAACTTTGGGTACTTCACATCCAGCCCCACTCCCAGCCTCTTCCTCTTCCTCTTCCCCTCTCATTTTCTCCCATCATTCCCCTGTTCTCCATATCCCTATTTCTCCCCACCCTGCACAGTCTCCCCTTTGCCACCCACCTCAAGCGGTCCTGTTCACCAACCCTGTCCCCATCTCTTGTTTTCCCCGTCATTTCTTATTCCTGAACGTTTTCATCATTTCCGTTTCCTGTCTTCCCTGTGTTTTTGTTTGTTTGGTTTGGGTTTGGGTTTTTCCTCTGCACCTCTCTGTGTCATCTCACGTCTAATCTCAGCTCAGATCTCCCACAGCTCTCCTGTGCTTTTTGTGGCTGGGAGGAAACAGTCCTAGCCCATGGACAGACTGGAAGTATATCCGCTTCCACTTCCGGTAGCAGGAAGATCCCGGGTTCCTCTTTGTTTCTTTGTTTGGCTTTGCTGGACCTATGTGAGATAGATGATCAAGGTAGGCAGGAAGGAACATAGAAAAGAAAAAAAAAACAAATAATAGCAAGGACATCATTTTTACCTTAGAATTCCTAAGAATGAAGTACTATAAGCCTGGCATACCGATGAAAGTATGTACAGATTTTTTTTGTGGCTTCCTACTTACCATCCCCTGTTGTGAGGTTTTTGATCTTTCTGACAGAAGAGGCTTCTGGTCTAGGAGGAGAAACAGAATCCAGGATTCAAAGGCAAAGGTGTGTGTGCCTTCAACCTCTTCTGCAATGATCTTACTCTCTGTATCAGAGATGGAGGCCCACCTGGCAGCCCAGCGCCCTTCTCATGTCTCCTGTGGTTTAAATAGCCGCTTTCTAAGAACTTGGTGAACTATCTATATGAATGTGAATCTAATAAAATTAAGACATGAAGACCTGCACACTGTCATAGTGTTGCCAGTGCCAGCCTGACTGCGCTTAAGAGCATCTCACTAGGACCAGAGGATGAGCAGGAAGGGCCTTGACGAGCCCAAGACCCTCCAGCTTCTTCTCTCTCCTTCTACACGCCTGGATTTTATTTTCCCTTTGCTCAGCCCCACAGGAATGCTGAGCCTGTGGATGCTGCTTAACAATGAGGCGGGCAGGTTGACTCTAGCCAGTGACGACCATAGCTAACACCAACTTAGAGCTCCTTCCAGACTCGGCACAGGTCTAAGTGCTTTGTGAGTATCTTATAAATCTCATCGTAATGCTATGGCCAGTCCATTTTCTTCATATGGAAAACAGGTACAGGAAGTTTAAGTCAGTCACTCGCTCAAGTTTGGATCTTGACTCTATAGAGATGCAGTCGGACCTTTAGAAGTGGGGGCCTAGCTGCAGGAAGTTAGAGCCTTGGAGGAAGTGTCTTTGAAGGAGGTATAGAGACCCTTTCTGTTTCTCTTAGCTTGACCACCATGAGATGAACAGACCTATTCTACCACCATGACTGCCTCATCAGAAACCCAAAGCAGCAGAGACAGAGCTGTGAACCGAAACTATGAACCAAAGTCAACTCTCGCACTTGCTCACACATGTATTTTGTCATGGTAACAGGAAACTGGCACTCTCGGTTACCTTGTTAGTAAGTGGCAGGATAGGACTCGAACCAACTGTCTCCAGATATCATGCTGTTAGCAGCACTGCCTCTGTCAGCGTGGTAGGTCTCCCATGATAGCCCTGAACCGATGACAGCAGATCCGAAAGAGGAGAAAATCCAAAACCCTTGTGCATATAGAATGTATAGCATGAAGCTTTTGTAGTCATGTTTTTCCTTACTGTAAATGATTTGTTGAGGCAAATGTCGAGTAGCTGTCCATTCCTCAGCAGTTCTGCCCAGGGAGAGGAAGTTGAGCACCAATGATCAGACTTTGGCACTGGAGGACATGCCCAAGCATCCCTAGCTAGACCAGAGGGGAGACCCTGGTTCTGACCTCATCCTGAGATGCTAGTAATTTGAACGCAGAGGTCACGCAGCATGTAGGATGCTGGGGGCAACGAGAGAGGGCTTCTAACTGTACAGGTGCTATATAATCTCTGCACGTACCACCTCCGTTGGCTCTGAGGAGGTGGATGGTCAGAGATTTGGCTTGTCCCTTCTAAGAGAGCCAGAACAGTGCTCTCTAGTCCTGATGTTACAACAATAGGGAGCCCACTCAGCAGATAAAAGATCAGTGGCAAGTACAAGCTAGTCCTAGTCAAACGGATTTTATAAAAGGAAAGATCTGTGATGTTCCCCACCTTCCCCTCTGTTACACCCCAAGCCCCAATTGCTCATGGAAAAGTGCTGGTGGAGGAAAAGATGCGTGTGCACTCATGTGTGTGCACGTGAAAAAGACTCCTGACCTTTACACGCAGAGCATACAGAAGAAATATTCTCCCAGGCCCCTCATATAAGGACTTGGCCAGGTGTCACCCTTGGACAACCTATTTATTACACCAAATTGGTGGGTGTGGACTTTGTTTTCTGGAACTGGTATGGGGCAAGAGAGGAGGCCATGGTTCTTGAAATAAGGGGAAGAAGAAGAAACCATCAAAGGAATAGAGGCCTGGAAGCTGGATCCGAAGCCATCCTCAAGGTCCCACTGGGGGGACTAATGGGCCGAGGGACAGAGGATGGGAATGTGGGTGTATAGGTCAGGGCGGAAAGCTGCCTCTTAAAGGGACTCTGTACTCCCCTGGAGTTGCTCTGATCCATCTGCATTCCAGCTGTGCATGTGTCTGCCAGGACTGGGTCCACCAGGGCCTTTGGCCACAAGGGAACTAGTTGGTTTCTGCATCCAGTGGCTTTCACAAGGTAATCTGCCAGAGGACAGAAGAGCCAATCAAAGGCCCCAGCAACACAGCCTGGGACAGGCAACCGGGTGTGATTAATCCCAACAGGCTTAGCCAGTCCAGTGATATGCAGCTGGGCGGGAGGGGGGGGCGGTGACCAAGGGTCGTTTCTGTCTCTCTGAACATAAAATAAATTCAAGAGGAAGAATGAGCAGAGATGCACAGCTGGAAGTTGACAGAGTCCCTTTAAATCTCAGCCTCTTGCCCTGGTGTCCTAGCAGATTAACTGTGTGTATCTGCTTCTCACCGCCCAGCCCCCTCTGCTTTCTTCCTTCTCCTCTCTCCTCCCTCAGAAGTGCTGCAGACCTTGGCCAGTTTACCCATTTGTTTTCAGGTCTTTGGTGGATGGAGAGACTCCCAGCTCCTTCCTTTTGTGAACACTGAGATTCCTACCCTCTTCTCTCCTTCTGTTCCATACCCCAATAACATTTGCTTGATACATTTTCTAGGTTGGTGCTGAATATCCTACGGGGGTTCCCTTTCGGTCCTGTTTCTCTCCCTTCTCTTCCTTGGCCTTCCTTCCTTCCATTTTCTTCTGAAATAGCTTTATTCCCAGACAAATGACTCACACTTAGAGGTAGTCCCCAGCATTTCCCAAGACCCAGTTTTAAAGCACACACATATATATGGTTCCTCTGGGAGATGTACTCCTACCTTCCGTCCCTCAAAGAGTGTTCCCTTTCTACCCCGAGTGGTATGTAAGAACCTAGGGGTACACTGTTTATCTCCTGCTTAGAGCAAGTGACTTAGCTGGAAGAAGAAAGTCCCTGACTAAGATATTCAGGGCATTGCGCCAGGAAGCCGCCAAGAGAGGCTGACCCTCCTCTGACCTGTAAACCTGCACAGCCTGGGCCCAGTCTCAGTGCCCAAAGCCTCCTGGGGCAACGTAGGTTTTCTTTGGGCAGAAATGCCTGGGAACTTAGAGTCCCTTGTCCTTGTGGCCTGACCTCCCCGTCTAAGAATAATAGCTCTAGGACAGCCTGTCTTGCAGTTTCCTCTAGAAGGAGACGGCTGGGAAAGCCAGGCAGCTGAGCTGGATAGAGGCAGGAGGATGGAAGGACATAGGCTCAGCTCTTGTGAGTAAAAAGTGCAAAAGAGAGCTGGCAGCCTTTGAGAGCAAAGAGCTGACAATTTCCCCCAGTAGTCTTTCCAAAGCCTCAGATACCCTCAGAGAGTTCCCAGAGCTGAAGCGATGCCCTGCTGAGCAAACATGGCCAGCGAGGCCAGCAAGGCCAGTTGCTCACTTGCCCATTTTGGAGAGTATCCCTCAGAAAGTCTTTTTAAGAAGACAGGTTTCCTGGGTCCTCTGTTATTCCTGGGAGCACATAACTGTCCTATAATTGGGGCTTCCTGAGCTGAACATGGCTCTTTAGGCTGCCACGCCTCCCACAGGGGAGAGGGGGGAGGGGAGACAATAATCAAGACCTGAGAATGCCTTTACTCTTTGTAAGGTGACTGTCTACCCAGGAGTTCCCAGTCCCCTAGGCATTCTGGACACCTGGCCAAAAAGTTGTCCATTTACCTCAAAAAGTCTTCCATGGGTGCTCATCTCTCATCTCTCCTGAATAAGGTGGGAAATCAATGAAACCCATGTATACAGGCAACAGAAGTCAAGTTGGGACCCTGGTCTTTCCCTTCTGTGCCCCACTCTCCTCTCCAAGCTGTACTACCTTTATTCCCTTCCCAAGAAGGCCCCACCCACTAACCAATCCCACCCCCACCCCCAAACCTGAGCCCAGGGAAGTCCTTGGTAACTCCCATCACTTTGGGTAGCATTTTCATTTTACTGAGACTTTGTATCAAGGAGCCTGGGACAGTACTTAAGAGACACCCATGAGGATACTATCAGTCCCGATGCTTCCTAGACCAGAGATAACTTCTGTCCCATTAGGAAAGCCTTTACGAGGCAACCTTGCCCTGAGACATGGCATGTCCAGAGCAGGAAAGAGGCTAAACCGGATTCCAGCTCACTGTGGACACTGTGAGTGAGCTTTGAGTCCAGTCCAGTCAACCATAAGACTTCAACCACTGGCTTCCCTCCTCCCAATAGGTCCTTCTAATAGAGAGAGCTGAGGGTACAGGAGACGCACATAAACAGCAAAGAGTTCAGCAGCCCTGGACCTCTGGGTCTCACTCACGCTTGTCTCTATACCCACGGCCACTTCTACCCTGAGGAAGTGGAAGGATTCTCTGTGGAGGAGGCGGAGAGGATGCGGACCACATGACCCATGAAAGGCAGGGCAGGAGGATCAGCAGCCTCCCTGCTGCTCCTAATCCAGCCAGGCTCCTGGCCAGACACTGATGTTTGGAACTCCCAACAGCAACACCCAGGTGCCTGGACAGTGATTCTAATGGTGATGTTGCTCTGTTCTTACCTGTCTAATATTCCTTTTTAATCCCCATCCTGCCTGCCCCTCCCTCATGTAGGGTTACTTTAGTGATCCCTGGAATGTTTTTGACTTCCTCATCGTGATTGGGAGCATAATTGATGTCATTCTCAGTGAAACTAATGTGAGTATCGCTCTGCCCTCCCCAGGGACCCTGGTCCTTCCGCCTCTTCTGCCTCCTCCACTCTCCTCCCCCCACCTCTCTCTCTCTCTCTCTCTTTCTCTCTCTCTGTTTATCGCTTTTTATGTTTGTTTGTTTTTTTTTTAATTTCTGATTTTACCCACCTCCAGTCATGCTTTTTATTGAACCTGCCGTCGTCTTGTGGGGGAAAAAAAGCAGAAATCCGTTCTCCTTTTTTTCCCCGCTTGTCCCAGCTGCGCTGGGCGCAAGGGCGCAGAGCTGAGCAGAGGGAGACAGGTGCACGTTGGTTGGGCCAGCCCCGGCTGCCTCGGGCGGCTGTTGCCCAGCCACCTCGGAACTAACCTAGCTTTCGTCAGGCCTCTCCGTCCTGTGAGAACCAGGCTGCCCAGCTTTGAGCTGCCAGAACTGTAGAGTGGTAAGCGTATTTACGACACCCACGTAACCTCTTTCTTTTCTCATTTTTGTCTCTTCTCTCCTTTCTTTCACGCCTCTTTTTTTTTTTCATTTCCCCTCCTCCCTTTGTTTTGTTTTCTCCTCTTCTGTTGGTTTGTCCCCCTCTCTCCTTCCTGGCTTTCCTGCCCCATGCAGCACTATTTCTGTGATGCATGGAATACATTTGACGCCTTGATTGTTGTGGGTAGCATTGTTGATATAGCAATCACCGAGGTGCACGTAAGTACACGGCGTCTGGGACCCAGCCACCCCGCCTGCTCTAACATCTGTTTGTTTCCCCCCGCTTTATTTTTGTCTTTAGTTTTGGTTTTTGTTTTTGTTTTTTTCTGTGTCCCACATCTTTGTTTTTATTTCATTGTTTTAAATTTGTTTAAATTGGTTCGAATGATTTTTTTTTTTCTTATTGCTTTGTTTGGAGATTTTATTTATTTATTTATTTTTAATCTTTGGAACGCACAAAGACTTCCTTTGAAGTGTTGGTTGCTGCATCTTTTTCTCTCTCTCTTTATAATCAGCCTGGCATGACTCATTCTGTATAGGAGGGTGCAGCTATGTGAATTATGGAGTGGGAAAATGAAGGGTTCTTTTACAAGTTCTGGGCAACCATTGGAGCTGGGACCCTAACTTTTTCTAACCCAAAACTTTATCCTCAGACACCACCTTTCCTCCTGTTAGTTTTCCATCCCCATAACATCCTAAAAAGGTGTGCCCTCGATACAGAACACCCAGAGTTGAGGCTAGGAATTTGCCTGCATTGTCAACTATGGCCTTCCCTCTCCCAAGAACTGCTTGATTATCTTCATATTGAACAGACTCTATCTGCTTTGACTAAATATCAGTAGCCCATACCAGAAACTTTGAGGGAGAAACATATTGATTGTGTTTGGGATTTGTTTGACCTCCCTTCTATGAAAACAGTAAATAGCCTGGTGGATGGGAGATTTATTGGAGAGCTTTCTGGGTGGGTCTTATCTTCCCATTGCCATGGAAACAGGATCCATGTAAGAGCCTCATAGCCTTGTGAACTCACCATAGAGAGTGGACTGTGTGCCTGCCTGCTCTCCCTCCATTCGGCCTTCATAACCTGCCCTGGCTCACTGGCCTCAGGCAGACCCCACAGCCACAGCCCCTGGTGCCCTCTCCTCCCCAGAGCTGCCTCCTTCTATACAGTTCCTGCACATGTCTTCTTGTTACCTGGCATGTTTAAGTATCCTCTCTTTATCTATCAGCAAGTCTTCCTGCAGTTAGTCCTTAACATGTACTGTTCAGTTTTTGTCATTACTTTTTCATAAGTAAGAGACTTGATAATGTTTGCATAAACCTTTGATGAATAGAACCATTGAATAACAGCACAAAACACTTTATGTGGAATTTGATCTTAGATGTTTAGGATTCCCTTGCTGCCCTCCAAATATCCCACCACCTCCATGTCGTCTGGCCCATTCCCAAGATGGTGAACTAGCATATTCTCCCACTGGTTTGATTCCCCTCTGTATAGCCACTGGGCTAAGGAAAGAGAGTTTTACAATCTCCATACATCCTTCCTTAGTCCCCTTACTTATCATATAGCTCCTTCAACTGCCCCTCTGTCACTGAGAACTTGAGTTTATCTTTGTCTCAGTGTGTGTGTGTCTGGGTGTGTGTGTCTGTCTGTCTGTCTGGGTCTCTGTGTGTGTGCGCACACATGCAGGCACACACGTATGTATTCATATAAACCCTTAGGTTTGACTACTTCCCTCTGATAACCAAAAACAAAATCAGTCTTCCACAACTACTCCTAACTTCCTTCCTGAGTAGAATCCCAGCATGCAGTCTGTGTGAACCCTAAGTTACATTCCTGTTGTTATTTAAGTCTCAGAACTTAAAGGCCAGAGAGCTCTATGCTCAGCACAGGTGCCATGCACTGTGCTGCCTGGAGGGTTCTGCAGAGATCTGCAGAAAGAAAATGCAGGGAAGGACAGCAGGCTGCTCTCCATGATGGCATAAGAGCCATTGCAGCTCTAGGAGTTCCTCTGGGGTTCTTTTGTGGCTGACAAAGACCATAGCTCTCATCCTGCCATGACATCTCTATTTGTTTTCAGTGAAAACAAAGACAAAGCAGGTACACAGTTCCCTATATAAAATACAGACGTGCGTACAGATGTGTGCTTACATAACAGCACCTATTTGAATTTCTTGTGTTGTCTGTAAGTATCTCTGGAGTAAAAACTACAGCATCCCACACAAATTACATCCTCTCCAAGCCCCTGCCTCTAACTAGACCGTCTCCTTTGAATGCCCATAACTTATAGCCTACATGCACCGAGTGCTCCTTTTTCCCATCTGCTGTTAACTGGACTCGTGGAGGTGACCAGCTGGTGCAGCCATCAGAGAAAGTGCAGACCATCAACAGCCACATGGCCAGAGCCTTGGCAGGCCTGTGGCCACACGTGTTGCCAGAAAACCCTGTACTCGGACAGCAGCCAGTAGGACAGCAGCAGGATAAGAATACGTTCTAGGTTGCAGCAAGGCCGGGGCCAGGACTGTCTTAGGGTCCCATGGGAAGTTCAGGAGACCCTGCATCCCTAGCTCCTGCTCTGGGCCTGCCCAGATTTCTCTAGACATGTACTGTCATCACAAGCATAGCTTCCCAGACACACGTTCTATCCAGAAACTATCCATGGTGGCTTTTCACCTGTAACCCATCACCTCAGGCTCCTCTGGGACATTGGCTGCGGTCCTCTCACCGAATCTCTTATTCATCCTAATGTCCTTACAAGCACTTTTGCATGTTTAAATCCATTTACCTTGCCTTCTTGTTTTTCCCAGGTGAGTGCCCCCCACACATCAATTCTGGGGGTCATCTCTGTATGCTCATAGTCTCCTTCTATGGGTAGACACGTCTTTAGCCACGGGGATATTATCTGTGTCAAAAAAGGCCCCACATTCATGGGTTTGCATTCTAGCAAGGAAGCAGTAAGTACAGAGAATAGGAACAAGGAGGTCCGAAGGCCGGCCGGGGGCACCTGGCAGATGGGGGACCTTTATGTTCAGAGCCATTTTGTATTTACATTCCTTTTTGTCCTGATTTTGAACTCTGAAGATTCAGAATGGCATCCTCCTAACAACTGCAGGCTGTTTCCAAGTACCACTCTAAGCCCCGACTCTGCCTTGTAAGGCAGCCTCATGCCCAGGCCTCTAACCCCTCCCTAGTGCATCACTTTGTCTAACTCTGCCCTGTTCCTCCTTTGTGAGCCCTGTAGGATCCAAGCATGGAGGTGGAGCCTTGCATCTTCTCCAGTTCTGGAGTGTGAAATCACACATTCTAGAAGTGCCCCATGGTTGTTTGTGGGAGTTTTGATAGCATTCCCCAGAGTGCTCTGTGATAGCCCACATGGGAATCGGTTTGTGACCAGCAGCCTTTCTGAGCAACTTTTCATTATGCCTCTGAGAGGATTTTAAACAGCAGAAAGTGCTAGCCGACTCTCTTTCTTACATCATGGGTGTGGAGAACTATTTTCAGATTGCATATTAGGAAACTATGGTTCTGTTCCAGCCTCGGCCCCAGGAGCTCATTGCCTTAGAGCAATGAGTCCAGGTCTCTGAGTCTCAATTTATTAGAATGTGGCAGTAGCTGGACGGGGAGGGCCCGGAGTCTGTTGTAGCTCCTGGCCTCTGTGATTCCAGTTTGGTGAGGTAAGAGTTCCTTGTTCCACGCTGAGGCCCCCAGGCCCTCGCTGTCCTCAGCTGTCTTTGGGTCCTGGTGTGGCTCATGTGGGGACTGTACAGAGACAGGGTCAGGAGAAGCCATTCCATAGGGAGCTACAGGCACTGGGGTGGAACTGGGGGAAGAACAACAACCCTTGGGGCTTCTGGGGCAAGTTCAGGGGAAGAATTACTAGATGCAAGGTGTCGGAACACAGAAATGACAAGAGCAGAAAGATAAGCTAAGGATTGACGGCACTCTGCTGTGACGGCTGGTTAGGAGAAAAGGAAAAGGGACACCGTGCGACCTAGTCCTCGACTGTGTCAGTCATCGGGACGACAGCCTTGTTCACGTGATTGAATCAAGACCTCGGGACCCCTGTGCACGTGAGAAATCTAGGCATAGGCAAGGCAAACAGTCTGCCCAAAGTCTTATAGCTGACTGGTGACAAGCCTATGAGATGAGCTGTTCCTATCAACCACACTCCTGCAGAGCTGTACCACATACGGAGATGGTCTCAGCAGAGCAAACTGAAAGCAGGGGTTGGTGGTTTCTGCCACTCAGAGGCCCTCACTGGTGCCTTCCTGCAACTGACCTACATAGACGTGCTTACCAACTTCCCTGTGCTGATGCTCAGCCAAGGGATTCCAGATACCCATGGGATGCTCACAAAGAGCATTGTGTGGGGACCACACAGAGCAGGGGCAGGAGAGAGACTGCAGGGAGAGCAGGCACAGAGTTGGAGTACACAGCGTTCCACTGGCCAAACCAACAGGGGCAAAGAGACAAGGAGAGAGAATGGGAGGAGAAGGACACAGAGGTACAGAACAGGCAAGGAGAGCTGGGGTTGGTTTCAGAAAAGGATGGGTTATGGTGCTGCTAGTTCCAGGTCTCCCTCTCCACCATCCCTGATGCTGCTCCTTCTCCCCTGCCCCAAGCATCTTTCTACCACAGACCCACCAGCATGACTTCCAGTCATCAATTTTTGCTTAGTGGCTCCCTGATGATAAGGTCTGTTGGCTCCAATTCCTGCCTGCAATGGAAAAAAAGCCTGGCCATGGAGAGCTATGTGTCCACCCCTACAAATATGAGGGATTCACAAAGTATCCAACAAGACAGACATGACCATGGGCTTAAACTGCTTAGCTTGAGGCACCATGGACCTCCAATGTCAATGGCTCCTCTTCCCCCCCCCCACCCCAGCCATATAGTTCACCAAGGAGTTTTCACTTGCACCCAGGAAGGTACTGGAGACCCAGATGACCGAATGAGGTTGTCTGAGGAATACCATCTGGCCTGCCTAGGCTTCTTCCCACACAGAACTCACTTGTGATCACATCCTGACTCTGTTGTGAATGGTTGTGTTTGAGGCCGTGTAAGGACAGTATGTGGGGGTGGGGGGGTACTAGGGAGCGACTACTCCAGCCAGACAAAAGCTTCCTGGATAGCATGGCTTTGCGGCTCAAGAAAATGTTACCTCAGAGTTTCTCAGCCTTCTTTGCAAAGTTGTCATTACTTGGGCTGGGAGCCTAAGACGCAGATCTCAGAGAGCCCTCATCATGGAGCTGCTCTGAACTCGTAACTCCTGCTATGAAGACTGGACAGAGGCATCAAGCTAAAACAATAATGGTACTAAAACAATAAACACTAGAGAAGCAATCAGACCTACGCCTAAATTTTGAAGTAAAATATAACTTAAGTAGATGATATCTTAATCCAAGCAACAAAAGGCCAAGTAAAAAAGCATCAGGAGGGAAGATGGCCGTGGAGAATGAACCTTTAATCCCTTCAATGAAGGGTTCCCCAGCGTTCAAGGGGTAGAATAAACTACCTTATTTCTTTGTAATGTCTAGAAGCTGGTTTAGTGGGGCCAGCTGAGCTGGTGAATTTTTTAAATTGCCTCCATTTTGGTCTTACATAGGATGAGATTGGCAGAGATGTCCTTTAAGGGCTTAGCCAAGGTCCTTGGAAGTGATGGGTACCTGGGATGACATCAGGGTGTCCCCAGGAGCAAAGCAACTACCCAGGACAACCACACAGCAGAACCCCTGACATTGTCTACAGAGAAGATTGCCTCCGTGTGGCTCTCAATTCCACTGATAAATCCCCAGAGAAAGCTTTATCTAATAATACATGAGCAAAAGGCCTAGACCAACCTGGGAGGTGGTGGTGGTGGGAGGGGTCTATGAAGCAAAAAGATATGCTAAGAGACACAAACTTGACCATCATGGCAGCTGCCTCATGCCAGTGGAAGAAGGCTTGGGTGCCTGGAGAAGGAATGTCCTGTGAGTGTGAGTGTGTATGTCTGTTCGTCTGTTTCTGTGTTTCTAGCCAAATCCTACTGACCCATCCCTCCAACATGTAGACTGACCGGGTATCCGGCAA
Organism: Cricetomys ansorgei; assembly: GCA_026225945.1. NCBI lineage: Eukaryota > Metazoa > Chordata > Mammalia > Rodentia > Nesomyidae > Cricetomys > Cricetomys ansorgei. The sequence goes on from JAMJFZ010000113.1 coordinate 8,352,874, forward strand.
TCCTCATGGGACAGACGCTGGCACAGAAAGAAGGGCTTTCCCTCCTCTTCCCTCGCTCCCTCTCTCTACCTTCTCCAAGAGGATCAAAGCCCACTCTCTATGGGAAATTTTTTAAATTGATAAGAAGTATGTTTTCATAAGACATATGATAAGAAAGAAGTGTTTTTAGGCTGCAAGAAAGTATCTACTTATGAATAGTTCTTTCCTTCAAAAATCCCATTATGTGTTTCCTTGTTTGTACCTTAAAAACAAACACAGGGCAACATCTGAAGGCAGAAGGCAAAGGTCTAGGCTGCAGCAGTAATGGGGGAGATCAGTCAAGGGTCGCTGCTGTATGCTAGAGCCCCGTATTGGGGTATCTACCCAGGAAAAGCACTAGGGAAACTGGGAGCGAAGAGGCCTTGAGATGCTCCGTGAGCTTCCGCCACCAAACGAGTTCAGCAATCCAGCCCAGGAAGACAACTCCTTGGGGCACTATTGATCATATCCTAAGTCGTGTACAAGGCCTTCGGGATTAGAAAGCAGCTCAACACACTTGCACGGCAGTGGAAGGGTCCCCACGTCTCTGAATCGAGCTCTAAGCAAGGCCACGCCCAGCCTGAGCCTAATCTCTTAGAGAAAGCTCCTTCTGGGAAGGGCTGAGGGCCACCTCCTCACATCTTTGGTCAGAATTAGAGTTCAGCCTTCTCTGACCCGAGGGGCTGTCTCCCTGGAGCTCCTTTGTTTAACTGCGTGTGGACAACGATGCGCACACGGGAGGCAGGGTTTGTCCTTCGGCCGGCATTTCAAAGAGCAGGCTGAAGTGTGGAAAGTGGGAGTCCTGGACAGTTAGCTTGAAGCAGTCTAGCTGAAAGCAAAGAAACAAACAAACAAAAACTGAGCTCCTTCCACAAATCTGGAAGACCACACCCCACCCCACTCTGTACTGGGACTAAGTTATGTCACTCATAGCCAGAGGTGGTCAGTGAACAGGATAGGAGAACCTGGCGGGTCCTTGTTGGCCATGTGGCCCAGTGACACGCAGCCCGTGTTCCCGCCGGTGTCCCTCCCCCTGCCAGGCCCACGCTGTGTATTTCTTTCTCTTGTTTCCTTATGCCCTCTCCTACCACTGTGTTGTTCCTCTGTTAGCCAAGACCTAGAATGCCAGGCTCTTCGTTGGAGACTCATTACAGCTTATCTCTGTCTGCCTTTCTTTAAAGCCAGCTGAACATACCCAATGCTCTCCCTCTATGGTAAGAACAACCCTGCAGATCACATCCCCAGCTTCTGTGGCCCCCTCTAGCCACCCACTTCTTATCCACCCCAACGCCCAGAGCCCTGGGGGCCCAGTCCAGCTCCCATTGCATGTGGCCACCATGTCCATTGTGTGCCTTACCTGCCTGTGCTCACGTGAGCTGTGCGAGGGTGTGTGTACAGTGGTGTTCCTCAACTTCCTCAAGCTTCCTTTGGGTGGTGAGTCACTGTGATCCACTGGGAGAGAACTGGACCCCTGCTATTTCCTGTTAAACATCCCAAGGACGCTGTATTTCATCGAATGTGGGAGTTTGTCAAGGGTACCTTTGAGAACTGTGATGAGGGCACCAAGGAAAAGACAAAAGCAGGGGTGGGGTCCAGCTAGAAGGAAAGGCAGTTCTAATCAGTTCTGTAACTTCCAGCTTCCCGGGGTTTCGTGTGGGAGGCTTTGTGAGAGGCACAGGCTGGGATTTGCTACTGCACAAGAGTTGGCCCTCTGGTCTCTCTCGGCTGTAGCCCTGAGCCTTACTCTTACATATTTCCAAGATCCCCAAGTCCATTACATTCACACTAGAGCCACTTTTCTGTAACATACAAGAAGCAAGGAAGAGAACCAACTGGACCACTCCTGATGGAGGAATATGCATTTCTTTTGGCTGAGTGGAGACATGCCTCATCATATGACCTTGAAGTCTCCTTGTACTAGCTTCCCCTAAGAACTCCATCACACCTTTCAAACCAGGGTGCTGATTCCCCAAACCCCTCAAAGCGCTGATCTCCATAGCCGCCCACCCTGGCCAAGAGGCCGCCTAGGAAATTTGTGTTTAGTTTTGTTTTCTAACTCATCAGACCTGTATGTTCCAGTGACTCAAGCTTCACAAATGCTTGACACCTATAGCTGACATCCCCCACTTAAGCTTGTTCTGTTGTTTATTGTTTGGTTTTGTTGTGGGTATATTTTTTTTTTCCTTTCTTAAGCATGGTAGAAATGACAGGTGGTAAAAATCTCTGAGCTCCCTGTACGCTCCTCTGAGGAGTAAACCTCCTTCTTAAGACAAAAAATAGAACTTAGAGGAGGCAAACAGATGCAGAGCTTGAGGGAGCCTCAGACTTTCTGAGTAGGACCAGCAGTCCACATTGTAGGCCTTAGGAGTTCCCAGCATCTGTGAGTCTGTCCACTGCCTTTCAGGGCTAGAGGCTTAATAGCAATTGCGGTAGCTCCAATTTTAAAATATGAGAAGTGTTTTGACTCTCGCCCTCTGGAGGGTCTGAACACCAGGACCCTCTGGCTTGGTTTCCTCAGAGCCCTGCCAGTATGAAGGGTGGGGCTGATCTGGAAAATCTGTCCCAAGCTGCCCTGCCTCCCTGGGCGGGGATCACTGACATGGAGGTTGAATGTCTTGTCGCGCCAGCCTGTTGCTCCTCCCATATTCCTAAAGTTCATTGCACATACCCCTCCAGGTAGACCTGAGGTAGCAGCATCCAGACCTCGAGGATGGGCCAGTAAGCCATACTGGAAGAACTGGAGGACCCCGGGGCTTTAGCGCTAAGGACTATCCCAGGGTACAGATAGACATGGTGCTGCGAGAGAGGGCCTGGTCCAGAGATACTGTCGAGTACGGCAAGAGGACAAGTGAAAGGGACAGACGGGAGAGCAAACGACTTAAGACCCCTCCTTCGAGGGTTGCCTGGGATGGGAGCCGTAACAGGAAATTCTAGGGTCCTTTCTCTCCTGGTGCTGCCACCAACGGGGCTGGGTAGGCTGCACTAGCTTTGGGCACGGCGTAGGGCTCCTACCTAAGCTCTTGGAGCTTTGGAACATAGCCAGTTGCTCACAGGATCAGGAGGACTGAGGACACAGTCAGTTCTTGTTCTCAGGTATGGAGGCAAAAGACCCTTGTGCCCCCAGAGACTTGGCTAGGCATATGTCCATGCCCTCCATCTCCTGCAGACTAAGAAGCCAGTCGTGAGCCTTTGGCCACGGATTCCCAGCAGCCCAGGGATTCTAACCTCAGCTCCTCTGACCTCAGTGCTGCCTCCGTCGCAGCTGCTGCCTCTCTTTCTCTCTGTCCAAGACCGTACAGCAGGCACCCTGAGTGCATCCCTTAGTGGTCATGTGCCAGTCCCAGCCTTTTCTGGGATTCACTGCACAGGATACCTCTCCTGCCTGGTCCTGCCCCCATCATCAGTCCTCCCAGATTATGGACCTCTAGGGAAGGTCACAGCCTCTGAGGCCATGAATTGAGGGCCATGAGACAGCAGCAACTCCAGAGGCAACAGTGAGGCATGGGACAATGGCTCTCCCATTATAACACAGTAGCCCACCACCACCATTCCCAGCAGCCATTTAGGGCAGGTCCATGGGAAGTAGAAAGTGAGAACAGGGAGAAGTGAGACTTGAGTGGCCAGGGCATCCTCAGAGGCGATTTCAGACATCTGGGAGGGAAGTCATCACCACCCAGCCTCCTGATAGAGCAGAGCTCCATTCACAAGCCAGAACTCTCAACTGAGGAGATAGGAACTTCTGGGTTACTTTCTCCCACCACGGGAGGACAGGGCCTCTGGGCAATGCCTCTGGGTTCTGATTCCAAAGCCTGTAATATTTGAAACTAGGAACTATGGTTCCTAAAGAGGAAAGATAGGAAGCCAAGGCCATGGAGCCAGGGCTGTGTCTTAGCAGAGACCCTGGGGATGTGGTGCTGACCAGAAAAGGAAGGTACTGGCCTCCCACCATGGAAACAGGGAGTTGGGGCCTAAGGGAAGAGTCTAGTGCAGCTGACCCCACCCTGGCCTGCCTCCTCTCAACCAATGGCTGTTTCTCAGAGGATCCCTTCCTGCCCTGCCTTCTTGCTGTGTTAACTGCACCCCCTATTGCCAACGGGTTCTAGAGCGCAGAGGAGAACTCCCGCATCTCCATCACCTTCTTCCGCCTCTTCCGGGTCATGCGCCTGGTGAAGCTGCTGAGCCGTGGGGAAGGCATCCGGACCCTCCTGTGGACCTTCATCAAGTCCTTCCAGGTAGCCATGCCACCATTCCCTTTGTAAAACTGGCAGGGAGATAACCTCCACTGTCCTGGGAAGTGGAGACCTAGTACTCCACGGTCACTTTCCCTAGAGCTCCCCAACAGGCAGACCAGGAAAGAAACAGCTCCAGCCCAGCATGCAGGGCCCAGGGCTGACTCTCCCTCTGTTCTAAGAGGCTGTGTGAGTGACAGCAATGTCAGCACCTGGCTTTCCTTGTTCTGAAGGGAGAAAGGACCTGTGGTTCCAAAATCCAGGGCTCAACACGTTCCAAAATATTTGCTGGACAAAGGGATTGTGAGCCAGGTCTGGGGAGTGCCATGTGAGTGTAAAGTTCATGGGAAGCAGAGCTGCAGGCCACTTGGACTCCTGGGAAATGACCGTACAAATTCCTTACTGTGTGTCCCAGACACCACACAAAAGCCAACTTCTCTGCCCACACATCTACTCTTAGACTTCCCTAGACACTGCACCTAGGCCTTTGTGGCCCCCACCTTGTTCAGTGCAAGCTCAGGTAGGGCATGGAGTCTCCAACGCTGCCATTGGAGCCAGGGCAGTCGGCCTGTGGTTCCTTGCCTGCCCCTTGGAGTCCTCTTCCAAACTCACAGCTCTGTGGACTCCATGATGAATGACCTCAAGGTCCAGCCCACCTTCACACAGAGCCAGTGTTCTTCCAGCCACGTCACACCTTGCTGCCCCCCACCCCCACCCCTAATGAGAAGCTGAGGCTCCCCCACCTAAGACCCTTCCTAGGTCAAGAAAGGAGCTTTCTAAGGATCTGAATCCTTGGTCCTAGTGGGATCGAGATGGGAGTCTGATCCTGCTTCGGTTCCTGAGACACCCCAACCTTTCCTCAAAGTGGCTGGGTGACCTTGAAGAATAGGACTTGATCAGGGGGCCAGAGAGCCCACTAGACATTTTATAAAAAATGTGTGATCTCTCAGTGCCATCTAGTGGTGTAAGGGCAACATATTTTCTAAGCCAGAAAGCCAGGTTCCCATGAGCCCTCACCACTTTCTCCTGGCGACTACAGTCATTGTAGTGTGTGGCTTCCATCCCCCCCTCCTTCTTTGTGTGAATATGTACCTGTAGTCTGGGGAGGTCTGCTCCTTGATTGTTCTCAATAAACAATGTGGTGCCACCTCCATTACGCTGAAGCCTGCTTTTAAAACCAAACTATGGACTGGGACCAGGGCTCAGAGGTAGAGGCTCTGAGCTCCATTCACAGCAAATGGATAGATCCATAGATACATAGATAGAGCAGGCTGCTGTGGAACTGGGAATGCAATGCTTTCTGGGAAAGGATCCTGCTGGCCTGTACCCCTGGGTTTCATGGCCCCTCTGTGCTTCCTTCTAGGCCCTGCCCTATGTGGCCCTTCTGATTGTGATGCTGTTCTTTATCTATGCAGTGATTGGGATGCAGGTATGAGAAACTCTGCCTCCTTGGTCTCCTCCCAGCCCCCAGCACCACACCCCTTCCCCCCTTCCTCCCTCTCTTCTATTCCTGCCTGTCACTCAATGTCCATAGACCTGGAACTTCCCCAATAGGATGTGCTGTATAGGCCATAGACAAGAAGCAGCACAGGAATCCCTCCGTTCTTACAGAACCAGTCTCGGGTTATGCAGTGGGAAGACACTCATAAATTAAGCAGTGAGCCTCAGGAGAGAACAGCCTCATCTGAGAGATAGCAGGAAAGGGGGTATGCCCCACCATCATCCTCTGCTTTGTCGGCATCTGGTGTGCTTGAAGTAGATGGGGAGAGAGGAGAAAGCCTGCCCATCAAACATGCAGTTCTGATTTTCGGGGACCTGCTACACTTTCTCTGTTCCCTCACCCAGAGCTCCCCAACCCCTTCAGGGCTCCAGCTGAGTCTCTCCAGGTTCTATGAGCAGCACCTCCCCAGCTAAGCCTATATATATAAAAGTTCCTGAGGGGGAGAGATCTTTTGAGCTTTAAGAGAAAAAAAGAAAAAAAGAGCTACCTTGGCATCAGAGACAGGGAGACAGCTTTGGCAGTGTCTTAGATATGCGTGGCTTCAGAGGGTCAGGAAAAACATAAGCATGCCCCTGATGTTAAGGATGAATTACAGTTGTCCAAGCTCTGGACCACCTCTTCCACATCATGGCAGATGGCAGAATCCAAGAATCAGCTGTTTATTGTGGGGACCTGGAGATGTAATTAGCAGTGGAGAGAAGACGGTGAGCCCTGGTTCCTATATTGAGCATCCTAGTCTCAGCATCCCTTTGCCACCCTCAGCCCAGCTTTCCCTGTGCTGTGAGGCCTTTCCTGCAGGCTGACGGCATGTTTCCTCTTAAAGTTGTCCGTGCTGGAGCTGAGGTCAAGGGATCATGGGACAGCAGGCGTGTGATACCAAGGTCATACCTTGGCCAGCTAGCCCCAGAGTTCCTGGGACCAGAGATGCTAGACAATGACTGGAGATGGCCGTGCTCTCCTTCTCTGGTCCTTGAATTCCTCTTTCTTCAGGTGTTTGGGAAGATTGCTCTGAATGACACCACAGAGATCAATCGGAACAACAACTTCCAGACGTTTCCCCAGGCTGTGCTGCTGCTCTTCAGGTGGGTCCCTGATGACACACATGAACACTTTCAGGGTGGTAGCCCACCCCTGGGAGCACCAAGGCATCAGGAAAAGAATGGTCTCCTCTCCCCTCCTGGCCAGGAAGTCTCATTATCATTTACACTTATTGTCCATGTGCAGCCACAAGGCACCACACACATCTCTGGGAATCCCCTACCCCAGCCATTCGGAGGTCAAAGCATCGTGGCTTGGCATCTGAACTGGCACAAAGGCAAGCCCCAACACGTTGACACCGAGCAGATATCTACCTTCCCTGACAATCTGTTTACCAAAACCATCCTTTATACACCACACTGGTTGGAAGTCTGCCACCATGGGTGTGGCTGAGAAGGTGGCTCTCTCACACCGCCTCGAGCCTCTTATACAGACGTCTTCTTTCTCTCTTGGCTCACCATGATCCCCTTATCCGCTTCCATTTCTCCTCGCCTTCCTGCTTTGCAGTGGTGTCACACTCTCAGACCCCCACCTATCCCAGGCTGGTAGGTGAAACTATTTCCCAGATGCTTTCCAAATCCTTGATGGCTCTTTCCAGAGCACATGGGGAAAAACTGTCAAGTGACATCTACCATCTCCCGCAGGACCTGATCCCTCAGCCGAGTTCAGAATACATTTATCAAAATGGTGGGTGTCCTGAATGTGGGCCTGGCATCGCTGCCTCCAAGACCACACGATACCAAAACACAATGCTGCAGCTTCACAGCAGCAAGCCTGTGCCACACTTAAATGCAGGGGATGGTCTCAGACTTCAGGCTGGCCACGTGGCTGATCTCTCTCCTTTTCTGAAGTTCTCAATGGCAGAAATACCTTCACGAAAAGCAAACCTATTACACTGCTAAAGGCAGAAAAGGAAAACAGTGTCACAGGTGAACTAGAAATGTTGAGGAACTTCTAAATGGAAGGAAGTAGATGGGGTTCAGTTCACAAAAGAGCGGGACTTGAGAATGGTCCGCTTCCAGACGGTTTTGAGCCCATGGAGTATGTGAGAGTAGCCGGGGGCTCCTGCAACCAGAGTGTCCGTAGATACAAGGGGCCGGAGCGATCTGGGCCACTGCTTGAACTGATTCCCAGGGCGCTTGCATTTGAGGAAAGCTCTGCTCATAAGCTGTGACGGCAGCATTTGACATGTCACCCCAGGGCTTTGGGGTCTGAAAGACCCAACAGGGCATTCCCTCTCAGGAACCTTCCCTTAGAGAGAAGCTACCCTCACCAGGCCCCTCCACACATCTTGCCTTTGATCCCTGATTCCCAGAGAATCCTGTGATAAGGACTAGTGCTGGGTTCTCAGTCACGAAGAGCAACTGCGACTGACCAATAATCCCAAAATATTTGAGGAAGCCAGTGTCAGGAAGGAGAGGTATCTGTGTCGTATTCAAGTCACAAATAAATGAGCACACATTGTTCGTTGTGTTGAATTAGGAAGAGAACAACAGCCATTACCAAACAGAGCAAAGAAGGAAGAGAAAATACAAAGTTGAAATTTTTTTTCCTTTCTAAAAAAAAAATGTTTAAATAGATGAGATGCATAGCAGAAAGGATACAGCTAAAGATGTATCGATGAGCTGAAAGATCAACTGGGGTTCGCTTACTATCAAACCAAAGGACAAAGAAAAATAAACAATGAAATAAGGACTAAGACAAAGAGACTAGAAATGGCCTGCTGAGTGCAGAATAGGTTCATAGGAAAATATTTAACCTGCCGGGGTGGTGGCTCATGCCTGTACACTCAGGACTCAGAAGGCTGAGCAAAAGGATCGTAAGTTCAAAGCTAGTTTGGGTTACATGACAAAATCCTTTCTCAAGCTTATCTCCAAATATCCTTAACTATTTATTTATGATGACTTTTTATATGTTTTGTGCCAACAATTTAAAAAAGTCTTAAAGGTTTCCAAGTGCAAAAACTCCAAAACATTGCAAAAAAGGAAATTCTTCCAAGGTTTTTTTTTTTTCTTTTTGAGGCCAGCTGTACAAAGACACTACAAAAAAAGGAAATTATAGACCAATATCCCTAATAAGCATAAATACAAAAATATCCTCAACAGAATACTAGCATACTAAATTGAACAGTACAATTAAAGCATCATTCAATGTGTATTGGTAGGATTTGAACCTGGAGTGCAAGTGTGGTCCCCTGTGTGCAAATCAAGAGGGTGAAACAGCACATTAGCAAAAGAAAGGACAAAAGATGTGGCCATCTCAGCAGATAAGACTTACTTAAGTGTGACTCATCTGTGTGACTAGGAGTAAAGGGTGTGTACGCATACATGCCAAACACTGAAAGTCGGCAACTAGATACATAGAAATCGAATGTGTACATTCTAAGGCAGAGGCGGATAGGGCGTATGTAGCTCAGTGGTATAGTGTTCCTCTGACAAGACCAAGGCCTGGATTGGATTCCCAGCTCTTCCTGAAAGCAAACCACTAGATCAAAACACTGGACAAGGGAAACTGCAATGCTTCATCAAAGGGAAGACCAAACATGGCACTTTAAAAAAATTAGGAGAAAAAATAAGAGAAGAAAAATAATACAAAGAAAGATATGAAAAATTAAGCTTGTTAAATTTTTCTATTAAAAATCAAGCATTAGAGCCAGACAGTGGTGGCACACGCCTTTAATCCCAGCACTCGGGAGACAGAGGCAGGTGGATCTCTGTGAGTTCGAGGCCAGCCTGGTCTACAGAGTGAGTTCCAGGACAGCCAGAGTTACAACAGAGAAACCCTGTCTCAAAAGACAAAACAAAACAAAAACAAACAAAACAGAAAAAGAATGAGGAGGAGGGGGAAGAGGAAAAGCATCATTGATACTGATAAAAGGATTAATAAACCAATAATACATAATAATTACAAGCAATATAAGCTTAACAATAATGTTTGGAAACATGTATGGTAACAGGACACATGGGGAAAATAAACACACAACAGTGAGTGACCACATGTGCAGTCCATGGAAAACTATAGCTGACGGAAGTGGAAGGCTGTCTTAATAACACGGTTAAGAGGTGTCATCTGCCCGTCGGTCCTCATAGATGGCAAAACGGTGCGTTCTCCTTGAGAACTCAGAAACATCCACAGAAGTAGCCACAATTTAAGTCACAAAGAACTTAACAAGTTCTAAAACTTCTCCAACATTAATACAGCAAAGTTAGGAATTATGCACAGGAATAGCCCCCTTAAAAATCTATCCATTTAAAATAATAAGTCACTCTACGAATGGGAGCAGGAGCCTGGATGAGATAACCAGTCAGTAGCAAAGAAAATAAGAGCCCAAGCATCCTTATTTAGGAGATTATATAAAACAAACAGATGGGCAAATGAACATCAGAATAATTCCCAAATTATGAAGGAATTCACTCATGAAAACAAAAAATGTAAGCTACCAAAATAAAAAAACAAAAAAAAATAGATTTTAGCAATCATCCTTAGGAGCTGATTCTTTGAAAATACCAAAAAGTAAATATGAATTTATTAAGTATATCCACTAACCAAAAAAAAAAGCACAGCACCAAGCATGAGAAGGTACCGTAGCTGTGGACGTGGACACGGTTTTTAGAGCCATGAATGAATCATATGCATCATTTTTGCCCCATCTCTGAGGTGATCAGCTACTTCACAATGAAGCGACACATCTTTCTGGCCACTGGCTGCTAGAAATTCTTTAAAGCAGAGTGAAACAAACTTTGTGGCTTCTACAAGAAGCATGTGGCTGCAGAAGTGGCCTCCGGCATCCAGTAAAGGTTGCGTGGGTTAAATAGATGTAAGAACGGTGTAAGAAAGCAGGGCTGTTTTCCTGCACTGAGGAGTGGACCCTCCTGTTACTAGGGCCAGAGAGCATGAGACAGGCATATGCAGACCCTACTCCAGGTTGCCTTGCATCTCTGCATTCGGTTATTTGGGGGAACTGGCAGGAGGAGACTCCTGACTGTCTGGTACCAATGTGTTTCATTACCTGGACCCCCCAAAGCTGGCAAGATCCACAAACATTCAATCTCTTAAAGATTATATTCACCAATATTTTGTGAAATGAAGCCCACAAACAAAGAATATAAGATCCACAGGACCAGAGCACCCAGGATTCCAAATCCTGACTCAGGTGTCCTGGAACATGAACACTGGCTTATTGCTCTGGGGAAAATAATGTGGGAGGGGGGAGGCAAGAGGCCAAAACACACTAGGAAATGAATAAGGCCAAGGAAGCCAAAAATCAGTTGCCAGGAGATGAAGCTAGTCTCTCTGAGACCATCCATCTAACGCTACTGCTGACCCAGCAGTTCTCAACCTGTGGGTCACAACCCCTTTGGGGGTTGAATGACCCTTTCACAGACTATCTGTATATCAGATATTTACATTACGATTCATAACAGTAACAAAATTACATTTATGAAGTAATAGTAAAAAATAATTTTATGGTTGGGAGTCACCACAGCATGAGGAACTGTGTTAAAGGGTCACAGCCTTAGGAAGACAGAACCACTGTGCTTACCAAAGCCAGTCAAAATGAGAGTTTTCAAATAGAGCAAATCTTTAAAAAGAAGCAGACAAACATCAACAACAAGAAGTTCAACAACTGAAACAGAAGCACTGTGAAGAAATTTATGCCAGTCTGGGAATCTAAATGAAGTAGGTACTTATTACTATCATCATCATCATCATCATCACCATCATCATCACCATCATCACCATCATCACCATCATCATCACCATCATCATCATCATCATCATCATCACCATCATCATCATCATCACCATCACCAGCACCATCACCATCATCATCACCATCATCATCATCACCATCATCATCACCATCATCACCATCATCATCACCATCACCATCACCATCACCATCACCATCACCATCATCACCATCATCATCATCATCATCATCATCATCATCATCATCATCATCATCACCATCATCATCACCATCATCCATCACCATCACCATCACCATCATCATCATCATCATCATCACATCATCATCACCATCACCATCATCACCATCATCATCACCATCATCATCACCATCATCACCATCATCATCACCATCACCATCACCATCACCATCATCACCATCATCACCATCATCATCATCACCATCATCACCATCATCACCATCATCACCATCATCATCATCATCATCACCATCATCATCACCATCATCATCATCATCATCATCACCATCATCATCACCATCATCATCACCATCATCACTTTAAGGCCAGATCCCTCTACCTATTCTTTGTTGCTCTGGAACACACTTTATAAACCAGGCTGGCCTCAGACCCACAGAGATCTGCCTACCTTTGCCTCTGTCTCCAAATTAGTGGGATTAAAGGTGTGCACCACATCCTGCTGAAGTACATACTTTTTACCTAGGAAAACATGAATTACAAAAATTTTGTTAAGGAGAAAAATGTTGCTGCAGTGGAAGACCATACATCAAAAAATATTTGGGCAGCAATAAATTGATCTTGATAGTTTTTAAAGAGAAAAATAAAGTATTAACTGGAAAAGCATTGATAAATCAAGAAACTACAAATTTAGAGAACAAATTATTCTTTGAAAAAAATTTTCCATGAGCGCAGTTTTCTGGGCAGCAACTTAATCACATAAATCAAAATGAGCACACCCATTTATTTCACGCCTATCAGAGGAAGCAGCCTTCCCTGCGAGGTGCAGATTAGTGCTAATTTAACACTGAAATGTTCTCAATAAATGAGTAGCATTAGCTACAATAGATATTGAAAAGGTTGTCAAAATCACAGCCTTTACAAGGCCCACGCTGCTGTGTTCTCATCTGTGATGGAGGAGTAAATCGTTCTTAGTCACACAAACTCTCAGAAATAGAAAGAGGCGGGCCCCACCGCTGCCGCCACTCAGCCTATAAGATGATCTAATACTGATTTTTAAAAGGAGAAGCAAGAAGTTATGAACACTAAAACGTGGGGCACTGCCATTTACAGACAAAGGCTAATCCAAGTGGGAAATGCAAGCAAATCAACTTAGTAACAGCGAGTAGGATCAGTGAGGTGAGAGGCACCAGGAAAGTCACCAGCTTGTCAAAACCAATTAGTAAATACAAGAGGCAAGTTAGTGTGCGATCACTTTCTCTAGACAGTGTTTTGTTGAAAGTTCTAGCTGATGCAATTACACAAGGATGGGCTAGGGAGGTGACTCAGTGGATAATGTCCTTGACTTGTGAGCACAAGGGTCTGAGCCTTGTCTGTGGTGGCACTCAAAATGCTGTGTGTGTGTGTGTGTGTGTGTGTCTGTGTGTGTCTGTGTGTGTGTGTCTGTGTGTGTGTCTGTGTGTGTGTGTGTGTGTGTGTGTGTGTGTGTCTGTGTGTGTGTGTGTCTGTGTGTGTGTGTCTGTGTGTGTGTGTGTCTGTGTGTGTGTGTGTGTCTGTGTGTGTGTGTGTGTCTGTGTGTGTGTGTGTGTGTCTGTGTGTGTCTGTGTGTGTGTGTCTCTGTGTGTGTGTGTCTGTGTGTGTGTCTCTGTGTGTGTGTGTGTGTCTGTGTGTGTGTGTCTGTGTGTGTGTGTGTCTGTGTGTGTGTGTGTCTGTGTGTGTGTGTGTGTCTGTGTGTGTGTGTCTGTGTGTGTCTGTGTGTGTCTGTGTGTGTGTGTGCTGTGTGTGTGTGTGTGTGTCTGTGTGTGTGTGTCTGTGTGTGTGTGTGTGTCTCTGTGTGTGTGTGTCTGTGTGTGTGTCTGTGTCTGTGTGTGTGTGTGTCTGTGTGTGTCTGTGTATGTGTGTGTCTGTGTGTGTGTGTGTGTGTCTGTGTGTGTGTCTGTGTGTCTGTGTGTGTGTGTCTGTGTGTGTGTGTGTCTGTGTGTGTGTATCTGTCTCTGTGTGTGTGTGTGTGTGTCTGTGTGTGTGTGTGTGTCTGTGTGTGTGTGTGTGTGTCTGTGTGTCTGTGTGTGTGTGTGTCTGTGTGTGTGTGTGTGTCTGTGTGTGTGTATCTGTCTCTGTGTGTGTGTGTGTGTGTCTGTGTGTGTGTGTGTCTGTGCTGTGTGTGTGTGTGTGTGTGTGTGTGTGTGTCTGTGTGTGTGTGTGTCTGTGTGTGTGTGTCTGTCTCTGTGTGTGTGTGTGTGTCTGTGTGTGTGTCTGTGTGTGTGTGTGTGTGTGTCTGTGTGCGTGTGTGTGTCTGTGTGTGTGTGTATGTGTGTGTCTGTGTGTGTGTGTGTGTCTGTGTGTGTGTGTATCTGTGTGTGTGTGTCTGTGTGTGTGTATTTGAATGTATTACAATTGAAAACTTAGATTTGAGGTGGGCAGTGGTAGCACACGCCTTTAATTAACCCAGCACTGGGGAGGCAGAGGCAGGCGGATCTCTGTGAGTTCGAGGCCAGCCTGGTCTACAGAGTGAGTTCCAGGACAGCCAGAGTCACAACAGAGAAACCCTGTCTCAGAAAACCAAAAGAAAAAAAAAATTGTCAACATAAATAAATCTAAAGACAAGCCATATACTGAAACAAGATAGAGTGGATGTAACAAAGGAATTAATGTGAAAGGAACAAGGACTCCTGTAATGAACAAGAAGATACGCAGCCCGTGAGCCAAACAAGCAAAACCACGTCAAGAGGAGACAAAATCAAAACTCTCAACTTAGTAGTCACTTTAAGGCCAATTTTTTAGAAAGGTATTTATTTTATTTCTTTATGAGACAGGGCCTCATGTGGCCCAGGCTAGCCTAGAAAGGCCCGATTTAAATAGCAGTGAACTGTCACTCTATGAGGAACGTTGTTTAAAATTCACTCACATCAGGAGCCAATGTGTCTGCAGGGGCGATGACGACATTAGTCTAAACTAGACAAATGCTACCTGGTAGCAGTGAAGACATGAAGCATCTCCACTTGATAGTTCCATTCTAGGCAGACACCCAAGACCTGAGCCTGCAGACTTACTGAAGTGTTAACTGTGGCAGCGAAAATAACCTTTCTGAAAAGCCCGCTCCCATGACAAGGGCAAACTCTGTTAACGTGCTCATGGAGGGTACTCCTGTGACGCACTTAAAATGAACTAGAGCTAAAATATGCGTCTCTAGCTGCATCTAAAAACTTCACGTGGATAAAAGAACAAAGTTCGTGTATGTACAAAGTTTTAAAACATTCACAATAATGTTTCCATATTTAGCGAACATGATAAGCAGTCAGTGAACATCAAATGCTCAGGTGAGCCAAGGGAGATTTGCCTGCGTGGTGAGAGTGGCTGGCTGAGGTTGGACCCTCTCACCTCTCTTGTTTAGGTGTGCCACCGGGGAAGCCTGGCAGGACATCATGTTGGCCTGTATGCCAGGCAAGAAGTGTGCCCCAGAGTCTGAGCCTAGCAACAGCACGGAGGGGGAGGCACTCTGTGGCAGCAGCTTCGCTGTCTTCTACTTCATCAGCTTCTACATGCTCTGTGCCTTCCTGGTAAGCTGAGGTGGGGCTCAACAGCGCAGAGATGGGGACAGTTTGGGGTAGCATGAGGTCAGGGCAGTTCCAGAAAAGGCACTGTCTTGGGGAGACTGAATTAGTAGAGATGCCTCACCCCTTGAAGGGCCAGACACCTTGGCCCAGAGCAACTCAGCCGGACTCCATCTTGTCCACTGTGGCTCTTGCCATGGTAGCATTGTTCTAGAAGACATGCATGGAAGCTCAGGGTGTCTCCGGTATGTGTATCTATAGTACCCTGCTCAGGAGTGAGAGAAAGATGACTAGACAGCCCCTCTTTCTCCCTGGCAACTTGGTACAAAGAAAGCTGTTCTGTCCACACATAAGATTCATCCCTCACAATGCTCAGGGAAATAGTGTTGTGTACATATCCAAGAGACCCAAATTCTAGCAATTGGCATCCTAAATGCTAACATATTGCTGATACTGAGAAATGTTGGCGGCTGACTTGCCTGGGCACTGGCTAGTGAAGTAGGTTTAGGCAGCAAATGTGTAAGAATCTTGGCGACATCTTAGTATACCAACTGTTCCTGCAGATCATCAACCTCTTTGTAGCTGTTATCATGGACAACTTTGACTACCTGACAAGGGACTGGTCTATCCTTGGTCCCCATCATCTGGATGAATTCAAAAGAATCTGGGCCGAGTATGACCCTGAAGCCAAGTAAGTACTTAAAGGGAAACCCTGACTCTCCAAGCTGAGAGAGGGGTTGAGTGTCCCATAGAAGAGGTCCAAGTCGGGGAAACATTGGGTGTACTAACTGAAAACCCTGAAATATATCAGACCCAGAGTGAAAGATCAAGGGCCAGCAAGTACCATTCACTAAGTTCAGGATCATATCAGTTGAATTAAAGGATCAAGGACTCTAGTAGAAGAAACTAGTAACACTTACGTTGGATCATTTAGGGACAGGTCAACTTCAGCTCCACCTTGACCACAGGTTTAAGGACACTCCCATCTACCTATAACTATTGATTGACCATCCCTCAATGCCTTCAGACCAAATGGTTAGTTGGTTGAGCAACAAATACATACTTGGATTTAACTGCACTACTAGAATCCCTTCTACCTGGAGTTCAGGTAACACACTCAGGTAACACACTGACAAGCGTCTGTGATGGAAACTCTAATGTGTGCACTGGGTTTGCAGACTCATCATCTCTCTGCTCCGCTCGGGGCCTGCAGGCAGCCCTATGAGGAGTGCTCCCTGTATCTGGCCCCACCCCAGTACGTGAGTCCTGGCCTTCAGACCGTCCTTCCTTCTTTCCTTCCTTCTCTAGGGGTCGGATCAAACACTTGGATGTGGTAACCCTCCTCCGTCGGATTCAGCCCCCCCTGGGTTTTGGGAAGTTGTGTCCTCACCGTGTGGCCTGCAAAGTAAGAAGTGACCTGGGTTCTTGGTGGAGGGGGGAGGCTGGTGAGACAAATATGGGAAGCCAGATACCTGTTTGCCTTTGTAACCTTGGTCAGGAAATGATGTTTTAAAGACATTTTAGGTATTTAAAGAAACAAATGTGAGCCAGATTCTATTTTAAGGATCCTCCTGGATCTAAATCCCCAAGGCTATAATATGTCTGTATGCTGTCCCTGCTGCTAGGAGAGAGCATAGCTGTACCTGAAGGCATGAGCAAGCACAGAGCAGGGAAGAACCCTTTTCGAAAGCAAGGGTCGAAGGAATGTGGAGGCGCAGGAGTATTTACCATGAAGCCCAGTTCCTCCCTGGAAAAGCTTTGAGAACACTGTGGTGACCTTGTACATACCCCTCCCACTCCCAACAGCAGCCACCACGTTTCTAGGGACCTCCCAGCCTTCCTGCCACAGTGGTTGTACAGAGCCTTTAACACCTGCCTGCCCTATCACTGACATAAGCTTTCCCCCCCAGCGCCTGGTGTCCATGAACATGCCTCTGAACAGCGATGGAACCGTCATGTTCAATGCTACCCTGTTTGCCCTAGTCAGGACAGCCCTGAGGATCAAAACAGAAGGTAATGACTCTCCTGGACCACTGGTAGGAGGATGCCTAGGGGGGTCTAGCGTCCCCACCAGAAAGATGCTCCTGCCTTTACAGCCTCAGTGCAGTATAACACTGACAGCCTGCATGCTGACTCTCCAAGATGTGCAGCATACTTACATTTTCTTTGGTTCCTAAATGGCCCCCCTAGCCATAGACTATTTATTTTGAACTTTTCCACTGAACCCTAGAAATTGACGTGGTAATCTAAAGATTCAGGGTTTAGTGCAAAATACAGAAGAGGTGACAGAGCATGACCAAGCCCCAACCCTACAGACTTGTATTAGTGGCAGGCATGTCTCCCAGACATTCAATTCTCTTTTGAAATTAAAAGGACCTGTGTTGAAAAGGCGACAGTGACGAGCACTGACTGTGTTAAACAGAGGCGGTTGCATGAAATTGCTAAGAGTGAAGGAGTCGCCTGTGCTACACTCTTCAGACTGTGTCCGCCTCCGGCTGCTTACAATAGAGGAGCCTTCCAGTTTGCAGAGAGGTGCCCTGTGGATTAGAAGCAGCCCTGTGGAGGCATCTGTTGTCCATCTCACTGATGAGTACTTCTGAACTGCTCTGGGATAGGCTGAGTGAACACACCTAAGAAGATGCTGCTGCTCCCCAAAGCTCAGCTTAAGTGTCTCTTAAGAGTGTTGTCTAGCCCAGCAGTGGTGGTGCCTGTCTTTAATCCCAGCACTCGGAGGCAGAGACAGGCGGGTATCTGTGAGTTTGAGGCCAGCGTGGTCTACAGAGTGAGGTCCAGGACAGCCAGAGTTACGACAGAGAAACTCTACCTTGAAAAAAGAAAAAAAAGAAAAAAAAAACAGAATAAAACAAAAAAACAACACAGAGTGTGGTCAAAGAACAAAAGCCTCAGAATCCAGAGCTGTTCGAGAGGCTAAATCTAAACAGCGGCTGACTCTGAATCCGCATGTCCGCGGGGCATCCCGGGAGCGCGCATTTAGAGCAAGCTGCATAGATGTGTCATGTATGAATAGAGTTTGACATCCCTGGTGCAACTGAGAGCCCCAGGCTTCTGGCCAGTGTCCTTGGTGCAGTGGAAGGGCTCTGGGCAACATGAACAACAGGGCACAGCATGTGTGCAAGTACTTCCTTGTCTTGCTTCAGATTCCATACTGTGAAATAATGCAAGGTGTCAGCATCTAGCATTTACTTCAAGGGGGCACCCAGAGGGGTGCCTTCTTTAGTTGTGCTTTTCCAGAGAGTAATAGACATGGTAGAACCAAGAACCGATCCTGCAAGATGCAGGTCAGGATAATAAGCCAACCATTAAAAAATAAAAATGGGACAAATTCTTCTGCTAAACTAAAAAGAAAGCAATGGCCAAAAAGAAAAAAAAAAAAAAAAAAAAAAACAGACAAAACTGGAAGGATGTCTGCTGACATATTAGTATCAACTATCGCTGGGTGGTGAAACCTCCTTCTTTCAGCTCTAGTCTTTCAAAATTTCTGTGGCAAAGATTATTTCCCTTCAGTTTCAAGGGAAGGGCTTCCTTTTCCAAGAAGAAAAGACAGAATGATTGCTAGAAGGAATGTGTTATAATACTTAAAGCTTGATGTACATTAACAATGTAGGTTTTGGCTCCAGGAAGGAATAAAAAGCATTTGTACATAGAAGCCAAGATTTGGTGATGTGGGGATTGCACTGCACAGCAAACCAGATCTCAGTGAAATGATGCCAGGAACGGAGGGGCTGCCAAGTGCTCAATCACAGATAACCACTGACAGGAAATGGGGATTCCTGAGGAGAGAAGCCAGCCAGGGGGACATACAGTTAATTAAGAATTAAAGAAAAGTGCTTAAACATACAGGCTCTCGGGGATAGCCACCAAGGGTGTGTAATACCCCACAGGGCTCAAGGCTGAGCCTTCATCCAAAACAGGCCTTCTAGGAACTTGTTGCATTAGACTGGGAGTCAACAGCACTCTCGGAGAAGAAATGGGGAAACGCCAGCATCTGTAAGGAAAAGACAGGCCCGTCTTCACCACCCTTAAGGCATTTGTAAGTGGAAACAACTAGAAAGAAATTAATATGTACCTCAACAAGATTCTTATTTGAACACTGAAGGAAGAAGATATTTAAAGATATTTCAATTAGGGTTTGGTGTGTAGCTCAGTGGTAGAGCAGATGCCTAGCGTGCACAAAGCCCAGGGTTCAGACCCCAGCACCGAAAACAGAACAGGAAAAATAAAACATACGATATGGAACAGTCGTTGGTGAGGTTCCACAGTTACGTGGGTTGTTGTGGAAATAAATAAAAGTCTGAAAAATGTGAAGGCTCCTTTGGAAGATACGGTCCCTCTCACAGTCTAAGAGAACAACCACCCAAAGTAAGGTGTTTGCAGGCTGCTGCTTTCCTGAGATCTTGGGGGAGAATGGGTTCCATGTCCCTCTCTGGCCTCACGTGGTCTCACGTTCCTGGCTCCATCCCTCAGTCTCTACTGCCCTCTTCACAGTATGACCTAGCCAGTGCCTCTGGTCTTTTCTTCTTGCTCTAATGGCACCAGTCACATTGGATATACGGTCTGCACTAACACGATGACTTCACTAGCTACCTCCGGGAAGACCCTGTTTCTAGGCAAATTCACATTCTGAGGTTTCGGGTAGACATGACTTTGGAGGCACTCTTTTCAACCCAGTACAAAAGATAAGTTCATTTGCACGTGGTTTTATTTAGGATTCTTTCACTGCATGTGTCAGAAACCACCGACAAGTCCGGAATGGTGGTACATACCTGGAATCCCAGCATTTGAAAGCCTGAGGTAGGGGGATAGTGAGTTTGAAGCAAATCAGGGATATGTCGTAAGCTCTTGTTTCAGAAAACAAATAGAAAAGAAGCCGTGAACCAGCTTCAGTGGAGAGAACCGAGGGCCTGCTGGAATGCCCAGGAGGGGTTCCGGCTTCAGCTGTAGTTTGAATTTGATTCGCAAAGCCTCAAGAACCACCACTCACTCCTCATTTACTGCCTCTGCTTGCCTCCCATGTACCAATCTAGAGCTGGGCCTAAACTCAGGCAGTCTGACCCCAGAGCTCCCACATGGTAAACGTAACTGTCAGCCACGTCTTTTTCCCATTGCTGTGCAGTGAACCCCATGAGCTTTACAGCTTCAAACAACACCCATTTATTAACACACAATCTCTATCAGAATTCCAGCCAGAGAGAAGTGGATTAGTCCAAACTTAGTGGACTAATCAGGCCGTGTGCCCTTCTGGGCTCAGGGGAAGGCGTCACCTCCAAGCTCACTTGGGTTGTGACTGAAATTCTTTTCTCCCACTACTTTTAATGTGTGGTCCTTCCCGGCTAGCTGTCTGTCAACTGGGGACTACTCAGTACATAGCATCCCTTCACCCAGGCCTGTCAGGGTCCAGGAGTCCTATTTACTCTTCTACTCCCAGCCAGAGAAGGCACAAGACTTCTTTTAAAAGTCTCTTTTTAGTAAATATACAATGAGCAAAGTATAGTCATATATAGACATGAATTCTGGGCTTTGAATGGGCCCCTGTGATTAGGTCACAGGTGTCATTTCCCTTTGATCAGGTAATAGGTGCTATGTGACATAATCTAATCACAGGTACCATGTATCATACCCTCACTCCTAGGGATTACACGGGGCATGCGCGTTTGTAGCGAGGGGCATGTGTCCTTGGGAGGACCCTAGAATCCTATCTAGCACATACCCTCTTATAATTGCTTTTTAGCTTTGCTTCTCTGCCAGCATGAGGCTAGTGTCTCAGGCAGCATGCATCTAACGAAGCCTGTTTTACCAGTGGAGAGAGAAAGTCCCAAGGAAGTCCAAACTACCAGAGCATAGGCCTTCTGGTTTCTGCTGGATTTCTCCACGTCCTCCCCTGGGAGGCTCAGCAGAGCTCCTGTGGGCACATCTGTGGCCCCTGTGCTGTATATGTGTGCTGGAAGAGTGGCTCGTCCTTCCCTCAGAACCTCCCCATTTCCTGCGGCAGCACAGGGAGGTCGTCATGAGATGTCACCATCAGGGTCAGCCTTGGTGCTATCCCGAAGGACATAGTATCAGGGCAGAGTCTGGGTGTCTGCAGACACCATCAGTCTCTTTGGCTCTACCCAGGAGGGAAAGGGGCTTGGGACTGGGAGCTTTGGACTGGCTTGAGTAATGGGGCTTAGCAAAGGAAGAAGAATGTCATTGGACAGGGCAGGAGAGGAAACTCACAAAGAAAGAAACTAAGTAAAGAGAGAGGGGGAAAGGGGAAGTGGGAGGAACTGGAAAATAGCAAGATTGGAGATAGAGCCGCAAGGGAGACAACGGGATGAATCAGGGTGACTTGTGAGGCTAAGGCCACCATTGGTGGCTTCCCTGTATATCCAGGGGATGTATTCAGTCTGCACCTCCTTCTATATCAGGGAACCTAGAGCAAGCCAATGAGGAGCTGCGGGCCATCATCAAGAAAATCTGGAAGAGGACCAGTATGAAGCTGTTGGACCAGGTGGTGCCCCCTGCAGGTGGTAAGTGTTCCCGGCATTCCCAGACCAGGGCTACTTGCCCAGCCGGTTTTTCCACCTTTCTGTCCTCCAGCTGTGGCGTCATTAGCAATGCAGACACTTCCATGCTTGAGACTTCCATAGTTGAGTACACCATGCTTCCAGAGCCTTCTTTCTCTGGACCTTTCTGTGAGCTCCGAAACCATACTAGTTAGAAGAGGCTAGGTTGTGATGTCCCAAACAAGCTTGGATGCAAACTATCCAGTTAGAAATCTTATGTAATCCCACATTCACATATGAGAACAGACAAGCCCTTCCTTGCATAGGGGTTTGACAGAACTTTCACGGGTGCTCTCTCTACAACATATGGGTAGGGATTACCCATAAGCCACTGAGCTCTGGAGTTGCTCTGGAGTTCTGGAAGGAAAGTTGCCTGAGATTCATCACATCTTTTTAAATGCTCATTTTTCCCCCTAGAGTAGCGTTTCTTATGCCTGCCAAGTCATAAACCCTTTTGCATAACAAATACTTCAACCACCTCTACTATAATCCTAAATCGAAATCGTAGATAGCCTGCATGCACTTGTAATGTCCACTGCAGTAGGAGAACGTTTTAAAGTGAGGTGTGTTAAGAGCAAATGCATTCAGTATACAAATGCTCGGTACATTTCTTTAAAATGCTATAAAAACAGATGGAGTCCTCACACACAAACACTTAGAATGAGTACCTGTTGGCCAGGTGGTGGCGACTAGCGCCTTTAATCCCAGCACTCAGGAGGCAGAGGCAGTTCTCTATGAGTTCAAGGCCAGCCTGATCTACAGAGTGAGTTTCAGGATAGCCAGAACTACACAGAGAAACCCTGTCTCAACCCCCCCGCCAAAAAAAAAATTAGAATGAGTAACTATTGAAAGGAAACAAGACTATGTTGAATATTGTCAAGACTTTGCATTTGTCACGTAAATCATATTAATAAGTTAGGTAAGCCCACACATTCCAGAAACATCCTTAAGAGGTGATACTTCCTGTTTGAGACCCACTTCCAAAGGTGGAAACAAGGTGGGCTAGGAGTCACCATGTGCCCCTAATGCTTTGCTGTTTCATCTTATTTAACGCCTGCAGCATCTCTATGAACTTCACGCCAGACACTAATGTTCTTAGAAGCTATGTCGGTTTCCCCATGAGGACATTACAGACTTAGGCCTCCAACTCAGGCATCCCTCAGGCCTGAGGGAAACTAAGACTCCAAGTTCATTCCCAAGTTCCCTCGTCAAGGATCTCCAGAGTTTTTTTCCCCCCCGTGTAGAAATGAGACCCTGCCCCCTGGTAAGCCCAGAACTTCTGGAGAGTTGGCCACTCTCAAGGAACAATGAAGATCAGGAAGATCATTGCAGGTCCTGAGACCCCAACCCAACCATGTCCGTCTCACACAGAACAGGATACAAGATGAAGGGGCCACTTGCCTGGCATGAAACACTCCCCCTGGAGACTTACAGCTTCCCTGCCATTTAGCTCACTTCTGAGATTGAGACTGTGTCGTGTGTGCCCAACCCAGCAGGGACACATGGTCTAAGGCAGTCTAGCTGGTTGGAAGGGAATCACCAACCTCAACATAACTAAGTCCCCCCTCCACCAGCCCTCTCACCCCACTACAATTGTGTTGGCAATTAGGGGACTGGCCATCTAATGGTAAGCGGAATCAAAAAAAACTTAGTAATGTCCACTGAGGAGGGGGGAAGCAAGGTGGGAACTAACCTTGACAATACCCTATCTTCTCTATGAGGGAAAACTGAAAACAAACACCCAGGCACAGACAGCAGCACATGCTTCTGGTCCCAGCTACTCCAGAAAGAATGGGTCACTTGGTGCCAGGAATTGGAGGTCATTTGGACAAGATAGGGAGACCTCGTCTCAGCTAAAAAGGAGAATAAGAGCATGCTTGCTTGGGCTGGGAGAATGGCTCAGACATAAAGAGCACGGATGGCTCTTCCAGAGGTCCTGAGTTCAATTCCCAGCAACCACATGGTGGCTCACAACCACCTATAATGGCATCAGATGCCCTCTTCTAGTATGCGGGTGTATATGGAGATATAGTGCTCATATGAATAAAATAAATCTTAAAAAAAAAAAAAAAAGAACATGCTTGCTTAATTCTGGAAAACTCAAGAAACTAATGATGTAATGAGCTGTCAAGAGGAGGTAAGTAAGCAGACAAGGTATGATGACTTCACCATATGCCTTTGTACATGTTTCCTTTTGAACCAAAAAAATTAAAGCTAAAATGTTAAAGAAGTTTTCGGTGCTGAAAAATCAAGGAGATCTGGTGGAATCACTCACCTTTTTCTCTGCTCTGTGTGTCTTAGACGATGAGGTCACAGTAGGCAAGTTTTATGCTACCTTCCTGATCCAAGAATACTTCCGGAAATTCAAGAAGCGAAAAGAGCAGGGACTGGTGGGCAAGCCCTCGCAGAGGAACGCACTGTCCCTGCAGGTGAGGGGCTGGAGGGAGGTGCCCACACGCAAAGGTCCCAGTCACCTCCCCCTGACCTTAGCCAGGGTCTAAGTCTCGCCAGCTACCTAGAGGCCAGATCCCATCACAAGAAACCTTGTGAGTGCTTAAACCTTCCTGACGGTGGCTATGAGAAGGCAATGTGCTCCATGGCCTCTTGTGTTTCTGCCCACATACCTCCCTCAACCGTCCTGCTGGCTTTCCCTCTGCTCCTGAGACAGCCCCTGATTCTTGGTCCTGCAATACGCCTTCATTCCTCCTAGATGGATGAATAGATTCTTCTACTCTAGGGTAGCTGGGGGAGGGGGCTCCCAGGGAAGCCCATCTCCTGGTGTAGATGCCCAGCTGCCTGGCAGAGAAGCAGAGAGGCAGGGGTCTGGGAGGAGCAACAAGATCCTGGCAACTAAAGATGGGTAGAAAGGACCGTCACACGCCCTTCTGGGTTCCAGGCTGGCTTACGCACATTGCATGACATTGGGCCTGAGATCCGACGGGCCATCTCTGGGGATCTGACCGCAGAGGAGGAGTTGGACAAGGCTATGAAGGAGGCTGTATCTGCTGCCTCTGAAGATGACATCTTCAGGGTAAGTGCCATGACTAGTGTTCCTCACGAAGGTCAGTGTGGAGCGGCAATGCACTAAATTGGTGTCTTAGCTGATCTCTATGACAAATGCCACACACTTCCTAATCAGCTGTCTCCTGATTCCCTACGTCCTTTCCAACCCAACTCCATGTCATGCCATCCTCCTAAGACGCAGGAGTTCAAAATATGGCCAGCTTTCAGAGAGCAGGAGGAGCCTGTTTCTATAAAGAAGTTTTCCTGGGGAAGTTTCTCATTAGAAGGTGTGGAGCAGAAGCTCCTGGCCCACGTCTAATCTGAAAGCCTCTCTTATTCCCCAGTATTTGAATATCTGAATATCTAAGTAAAAATACAAACTGCTGGCTTTTCTTGCAGAAACAAATCAGGTTAAGTGGCCACGTTAGGTGCGGGTTCTCAGGTGGCAGCTAGGTCAACAGTGCCCTGTTAAGACGGAGCATGTGATATCCAGGTCAAGCGGTACCCTGCGGGCCTCCTGCTCTTCTCCTGGAGTAGCATTAAGGCGGTGGGGAATCGCCCACTGCTGTGCCGTAATACCATAGCCTCCCGCCGGCTCCCTCACTTCTACTTCCCGCCAAGCCCAGTCCCCAGGTCTGGCTCCCAGGCTGTAAAGCACATGGGGAACCCAGTGCAGCCTGCCCTGCTGTGGTCAGCCTTACAATCTCATCCTTACTGCCATCATTGAGATATCCATCAGTGAATGGCCTCGGAGATACAGAGCCATGGCAATGCCACCCTTACAGGACCCTAGAAGCCAAGACCTGTCACCAGAACCCGAGGACCTTCAGGTGTCAAGGGTTAGAGAAGCCTTGCAAACCACTACGCCCCTACCCCTTGCTCTGGGACAAAGAAAGAATATTGGAGAAAAAAACTTGTTCCTGACTTTGAATCTCAAAGAATCCCGGACAGGAAAGGAAGCTGTGATATGACTGACACAGTAGACTCTTCATTCTTAGTTTCAGTTGAACCAATACAGCTTCTAGCTTCTTGAGTCAGTGTGTTTCCATTAAAACTATCTAGTTGGCGTCTTCCACTCCTTCTCCGCACCCCCAGCACTCAGAGGAGTTCTACCAAGCTAAGCAGCTGGCTTCCGTGAAGGATAGCCATGCCAGTCTTGTCCTGGAAACCCAACCACAGTCTCCAGTGCTCCTTTGGGAACAAACTTCCAGGGAGGGTTCTAGACCAGCCACCTCCTGCCTACCCAGGCACATGAGGGAATTCTTGTCCCAGCACTGTAGGGGAATTATAGCACCTTGAGCATCTTTCTACCATGTGCCCAGAGTGTGTGCCTCTCTGGAGAGCAAGCTGGCTTCCCAGGGCCTGTGCTTACCCACTACCATAGGGTAGGGGTGAGGGAGGGAAGAGAGAGAGATTGCAGAGATGCCTTCTCCACCTGCCCCTCTGTCTTATCTACAGAGGACTGGAGGCCTGTTTGGCAACCATGTCAGCTACTATCAAAGTGACAGCAGGAGCAACTTTCCTCAGACCTTCACCACCCAGCGCCCTCTGCACATCAACAAGACGGGGAACAACCAAGGTGACACAGAGTCACCGTCCCATGAGAAGCTGGTGGACTCCACTTTCACCCCCAGCAGCTACTCATCCACGGGCTCCAATGCCAACATCAACAATGCCAACAACACTGCCCTGGGCCGCTTCCCCCATCCCACTGGCTACTCTAGCACGGTCAGCACTGTAGAGGGCCATGGTCCTCCCTTGTCCCCTGCTGTCCGGGTGCAGGAGGCAGCGTGGAAGCTCAGCTCTAAGAGGTAAGCAAGAGGGTAAGCCTGGGCATGAGGGCTGGCACACCCTGGCCACATGACATCAGGAAAGACAGACTTAGGCCCCTCAGCCTTCTGCTCAGCCTTCAAGCTCCAATGGAGGCTACTGCCTTGAACTAGAGGTTGGAGCCAGCTTGCCACCCACTTCTGCGCCTGCTCACACATGGCAACCACATCATTATTCTGTTTCCCAGATGTCTTCTGAGATGCCATACCTCTGGCAGTCCTCTCCTCTGTCACCCCACCTCAGCATATTGGCTTGTGACCCTCCAGGATGTGTGACGTAGGCTTGTACAACAAAACCAGACCTGTGTGTGCCCTTCCATCCAGTTGAGACCGGGCAGTGTATCCACTTCTGTAGCAGAAGTACTGAATGGTTCCTGGGATCTTGGCCATGTCTCCCCCACCTCCTGGCTCACCCCTTTCCCACTTTGCCCTGTGCTGCAAGATGTACCACTATGAGATGCCAGTGTGGCGGGTGCTATAACTGCTCTAGGCCTTGAGGACTCGTGACCTAGGCCTCTGCAGGTCCCCTCTTTATCTGCTTCATCAGCGGAAGGCTCTCTGTGCCAGCATGGGAGAGGTCACCCTCGGCATCTTGTTCCTTCACCCTTAATTAGCCACCTTTCCAGCCCCAGCAGGCTGCGCAGATGCCCAGCCCACAGGTTCTTGGTAACATGGCCCTTTTTCTTGCCTTCTGGCCCAGAATACAGTCAAGAATTTCAAGCATCTCTTCTGAGTCCCAAGTCCTCATCTGCTATCCATGGAGCAGCACACTTGCTCACTGGTTTTCACACCATCCCATTTCCAGGTGGCTACATGCCAGTCTCCCTGGCCCATGCATTTGAATGGATGGTTCCAGGCATGTTGCTTTGGCATCTACCCTACCTACTATATACTCTGGGACAGGAGCTGCTTTAACCACCCAACAGCAGTGCTGGCTGAGCCCTTGGGCCCAGGAGATTTCCATACACAGGCACAAGATTGTGTGCTGCTCAGACGCCAGGCTGAGACCAGGAGATTATTACGATGAAGCAGGTGTCCCACCACCTTTGAGGATTCAGACCTAGTACTAGCTTTTCCCTCTGTGCCTTGTGAAAACCTCTCACTTTCTGCTAGGCAGTGGTAGCACATGCCTTTAATCCTAGCA
This sequence comes from Cricetomys ansorgei, assembly GCA_026225945.1. Taxonomy (NCBI): domain Eukaryota; kingdom Metazoa; phylum Chordata; class Mammalia; order Rodentia; family Nesomyidae; genus Cricetomys; species Cricetomys ansorgei. The sequence goes on from JAMJFZ010000113.1 coordinate 8,380,660, forward strand.
CTCAAAAGTCAGACGCAGGCAGATCTCTGTGGGGTTGAGGCCAGCCTGTTCTATAGAGTGAGTTCCAGGACAGCCAGTGCTATTCAGAAAGACCCTATCTCAGAAAAAAAGAGGAGAGAGAGAGAGAGAGACAGAGAAGAAGAAAGAGGAGGAGGAGGAAGAGGAGGAGGAGGAAGAGGAGGGAAAACCTCACTTTCTTTTTTAGACTTCTGTCTTAATTAGTTCTTTTCTTTGACAGTTTCATACACTATAATATATTTTCAGCATATTCATGCCCCATTGTCGCTCTTATCTCCTGCCCACTCCCTCTAGTCTCCTTCCTGCTTTTGTGGTTTTCTTTTTTATATGGCCCACTGAGTTTAATTGGAGTTGCTTGGATAAGAACAGGTAGAAGGTTACACAACTGAAGGTGACCCCCCATTTTCCTCTCCCAGCCAATAGATCCTCACAGAGGGGAGCCTCCTGAGCCCTGCCCCCTCTGTGACAGCATGCTGGAAGGCCCAGTCTTGTGAGAAGGCAGCAAACAGTGGCTTCACAGCACTCCTCCTACCCTCCAGCTTCCTGCCCTCTGTCCCTAAATGTTCCTTGAGCCTGGGAAGGGGTGATGCAGATGTCTTGTTTAGGACTGAGCGCCCAATGGGAAATTATGCTCTGCACTTTGACCACAGATGAGTCTCTGCTGCTTACAGCAAAAGAGAAGCCTCTCTGACCAAGGCTGAGAGGCGCACTGATCTATGGGTACTAATATAAATATTTAGAAGGCATTTGACTGCATGTCCATGTAATGAAACAACAGTGGTCGGTTCCCATAGGCCTACAGCCCTAACATGCTGGGCCCGTGAGAACAGAGCTGCAGGGAAGAGAGGAGCTCTTGACCAGAGCTGGAGAAGAAATGAGCAAATGGGCAGGAGGCCCTGTCCCAGGAGGAACAGCGCCCTACTCAAAGGCATATCCGGGTGTCGACAGGTTTTCAGCTCAGGAAGGATCCAGGCTCAGCGCAGACTTGGGCTTATTTTGTTTGCTTAGAATAAGCCCTCTGTGTGAAGTTTCTTCTCTGTACCTTCATGTTGGATATGACCGCATGGACTTGGCAGTTCTGTCAGGCAGCCATCTAGAGGCTTTGGCAGCCTACGGGACCCCGTGTGGATGGCTCAGTCCAAGACTCTGCTCTAAAACCAAGTCTTCAACATTTCTGTCTTTGTGCATGTTGAACAAGTTTGTGTTTGGGTGCATGTGTGCATGTGTGTAGAAGCCAGAGATCAATGTCAGATCTCTTCCTCGATTGCTCTCCGCTGAGACAGGAGCTCTCACTGAACCTGGGGCTCACCAGTTCAGCTAGTTGTGCCCAGCTTCTCCACTCCATATTGGACTCAGGTCTGGCTAAGCCTCTGAGTCAGGCAGGGAACGTGTTACTCTAGCGTTACAGAGGAGAAAACTGGGACGTGGGACAAGCTAAAGGTCTTGAGCCAAAGAGCAAGTCGGGGGCAGGATTTAGACCTCCTTGAATCTCCCTCGCAGAGCCTTGACACAGCATGTGGCATCTACGGCTCTGCAGCTTCATCAGGAGCTGGGGGAGTGTGTCTCTGTGTGCCCGACGCCGGCGCCGGCTCCCTTGCTGAGGAAGGGGCAGGAGAGCCGGCAGATTCTGATACTTTTCTCCACCTCGGATGCTGCAGGTGCCACTCCCGAGAGAGCCAGGGAGCCGCGGCGAGTCAGGAGATGTTTCCGGATGAGACCTGCACCGGGAGGATGAGCGAAGACGCGGAGTACTGCAGCGAGCCCAGCCTGCTCTCCACAGACCTGTGAGCCTCCTGCCTGGCCAGCCTAGCTGTAGGAAAGGGTGTGGACTCGGGAGCAGTGCTGAGCAGTGTTCTGGGCCAGACAGTGGCAGGGCGTGTCAGTAACACCTGCCCAGGATTTCCGCTGCAGCTTGGGCTGCCTCACTGCAAAACATTTCCAAGGAAAGCTTTTAAATGTCGCTTCTTAAACGCTGGGACGGTGATCAAGTCACAGATGCGTTTCCTAGTGTGGCGCAGCACACATACGTACTGATGCTTCAAGAAACTTGTTATGAAACAGCTTCTCTTAAGGCTGCCCTGACGTGGCACCATTGGCCCACCTAAGGTTGCTAGTTCAGTCTCTGGGGCTATTTAGCTTCCGTTGCGATCCACTGGGAGGCTGTAATGTGCCTCTGGTGAGTAGGACCAGTGCTCTTAAGAGCTGGACCAGCATGCATATCATGAGCAACACACAAAGTAATATAAAAGATGGAGGCATTCAGGGCATGCCGTGCGTGCCTGTGGAACTGTCACGGTGCGCCTGATAAGTACTGTCACTATCAGTCACAGACTTTACTGTTTCAGAAAATGGACATGCTGGGCAATGGTGGCTCCTGCCTTTAATCCCAGCACTCAGGAGGCAGAGGCAGGTGGATCTCTGTGAGTTCGAGGCCAGCCTGATCTACAGAGTGAGTTCCAGGACAGACAGAGTTACAACAGAGAAACCTTATCTCAAAAAACAAAAAAAAAGAAAGAAAGAAAGAAAAGAAAAGAAAAGGCAAAAGGAAGAAAGAAAGAGAGAGAGAGAGAGAGAAAAAGAAAGAAAGAAAGAAGGAAAGTGGACATTAACTACCCAGACTTAGTCATTACACACTATCTACATACACCAAATGGTCACACCACGCCTCATAAATATGCATTTACATTAATAATAATTGATACAGACACATGAAATAGAAGAACAGCAGAAGACAACAGAAAATGTTTTATGTATCGGATACTGTGAAAGTAAATATTGTTCAGGGAGTATGTGCCTCTCGAGGCTCTTTGCAGATACCCTTCACCTTCCTGAAAGTGCTTTGGTGTGTACCAGCTTCTTGGGCCCTTAAAGTTAAGACAGCCCCAGATGGGGAGATTCTTGTTCTTATTGAATACTTGCCTAACTCTGAATAAGCCAGCTTTGAATCCAAAAGGGTTTACCAACTATTTAGGAAGCTAAGAGATCATAGAAAAGGGGGAAATGTGAGCCTTTCTATCCAACCACCTACGGAGTGGCACCAGTGCCAAGAGGCACAGAAGTACAAAACAAGTCCAGCAGCAGGATAGCTGGAACTGTATACCATTCCAGGCAGGTCTGCAAGAGTGGGGACAACTGAGTAAGAAGAAAATGTCATGGGGAAGATGAAAAGAAGGCTTGACAGCGTAAGAATATGAGATTCTCGTGTCTTAAACTTCTCTGCACATATATACATTCTTAGAACTGTGCTTGATTGCAGGGGTGGAGTCAAAGGAAAGAGGCTGCACAGAGTCAGCCTTCAAGATGCAAAGAGTTCTGCAGGCATAGCTCAGTGGGTAGAGTGCTTGCCTGACATGTTCATGGTCCTGGATTCCATTCTCAGTACTTTGAGAAAATAAAAAACAAACTTAACGAAAGAATGTTAGTGGTAAAGCAGTCTGTGGTCTAACCCACATCATTGAGGGCTGGAATACAGCTGTGCTTCTCAAACTGAAGACCAACGAATGGAGGGTTGTGAAGTTACTTCAGTGGGCAATAGCCAACACCCTCTGAAAAAAATAATACCAACTAAAGTAGTATAGAAGTAATCAGAGAGCGAGTCATGCAAGAAGGGGAGTGTCCGATTGGCTGGGTATGTCTATGGTACCAGGGATACGTATAATATAGTTCTTATTGTGAGGTACCATCAGAAAGTTTTGAGGCCATCAACTAGATGCCCTAAGATCTGCTACTGCTCTGCTGTCTGCTGACTGGATGATTGCATAACCATTACAGGCAGTGGAGTGTGTGCTCTTGATAGTGAAGGGATAGCCAGACAGGAAAGAATTGGAGGGTAGGGGATGTTGGGGAGGGTAGGAGATGGCCATTGAGAATGGCCATAGTGAACAGCATAGACCTATAGATGGGCATCTAAGGTACTTTCTAAGAGAATGTTGTGGGCCTAGAATTCTTTCGCCAACTTTCTCTATGCCCACGAGCGCCTCCACTGGTTGAAATCAGAAATGCAAGGTTCAGGGCTAGGATAGCAGTGGTAGAGTGTTCACCTAGCATGCATGAGGCCTTTAATTGCAATCCTAATCCCAGAGGGGAAAAAAACAAACACAAAAACATCAATTACATGGCTCCTGCAGGGAATATGTATCAGGAGCTGGGACCCCCCAACACGCAGGCTTGTGAAACAACAATGCTGGAGAGCAGACACAGGTGTCTTAGCACACCCTGTTCCCAGACCTACAGTGCAGGCGCACAGATGGACATCACCTTCACCAGGGAAAACAGAAACTGCTTTCTGGGGATAGCAGCTGTCCTGATGGGTGGCTCCTCTCAGCCTTCAGGGACGAGCGCTAAAGCGCTAAGGGTTTTCCGTTCCAGACTCTCCTACCGGGATGATGAAAACCGACAACTGACGTCTCCAGAGGAGGACAAGAGGGAGATCCAGCCATCTCCGAAGAGGAGTTTCCTTCGTTCTGCCTCTCTAGGTAAACTCACACCTTGCTCTGCAGATGTGGACAGTAGTCGCCTCCAAGATGGCATTGGTCAGAGACCAAGTGACAACTGAGAAATTGTTTGGGCCTCATCTGGTGGGCATGCAAATAGCTCTCCAGACAGTTTGTTGGGACGGGATTTAGACATCAGCTACTCAGGTGCCTTGGGAATAAGCTGGGGCATAAAGAGTCTGGGGCCCACAGCACTAACCCTTGTACCTCACCTGGAATGAACCTCTTTCAGTCAACTTTCTGTCACTGTAACAAAGCACCTGAGATGTTCAGCTAAGAAGACTAATTTGAGCTCACAGTTTTGGAAGCTCAGCTCATTACTTTTGGGCTGGTGGCAAGGCATGGTGATAGGAAACATGCCCTTTGCCTCCTGGCCAGGAACATGAAGGAATGAAAGAGACCAGTGCCCCACAATCTCTCTCAAAGACACATCCCATGGTGGAAAACCTCCCATGAAGCTCTGTCTTCTAAATACTCAACCAACCTTCCAATTGTACCAAATCGGGGACTAAGCCTTTAATACATGGCCCTTGGTAGACAATATAGACCCAAACCGTAGCAACACTATCACAGATCAGTGCCATAGCCTGTGTCCTGATTTTGGTTCTTTGGCTGCTCTTGCAGGTCGAAGGGCCTCCTTCCATCTAGAATGTCTGAAGCGACAAAAGGACCAAGGGGGAGACCTCTCTCAGAAGACAGTCTTACCCTTGCATCTGGTTCATCATCAGGTATGTTCACACCCGTGGACAGGCCACAAGCCACACCTCCCTAGGAGGATGGCAGATTCCCAGATAGCCTCTGTCTTCCCTTCTTAGACCTCTGTACGTCAGCATCTGTTGTCTGCAGATATCCCAGTCTGTGATGCTGAAAGGCGGGTCCCTATGAATCCCGGTGGGAATTCCTCTCATGCGTCTAAGCTTCAGAGCTCGTGAGCTTCCTCCTTACAGTGCAGATGCCCTGTCTGTCCACTACAGGGCAGAAATAACGGCACCAACTGCCGACAACTTGGTTACGAGTAGGCAATGCTTAGGCCGGTGCTCATGCTTACAATCACGGCACTCAAGAGACATGTCAAGAGGATGGAGAGCTTAAAACGAGGCTGAGCTGACAAAAAAAATTAGAAAAATAAAATAAAAGTAGGGTATGGTCTCCAAGGAGAAGAGGCCCAGGGAGACTCGTTGGATAAATCTGTCAGGATGGCACAGCTAGGAAAGTGAAAACACCAGCATCACATTATCCTCAGTGTCTTAGAACAAGTGGAAACCTCAAGCTAAGGCTAGTACACAGCCTGTAGCAAGTGGGGGTCTAAACCTGAGCTCCTCAGTTTACCTTTTTAATTACAAACTCCTTTTGGGGCCTGTGCTTTCAGTGTGTGCTTGTGTGTGTGTGTGTGGTGTGCACACTTGCGTGTTAGTACATGTGTGCATGTGTTTATGGGTGTGGGCAAATGTACACATATGTGTGTTTTAAACTGATACCATCTCAGCTAAAAGGCCAAAGCACTGTCTAAATAGGGATTATTACAATGAACTTTCCAATACGATGAACACAGCTTTATGCTCCCCTTAGATTTTCAGGTACCCAGAACCTGGGGATCCTCATGAGCTGGGGAGGAGGAAGACAAGCGGGATGTGGGGGCACTATGTGTACTATTTAAAAAGGTTTTTCCAAATTGGTTTTGTCCATCTGTCCTCATATCTATGGGGTGGGGGAGGCTGGGTTTCTCTTTGTATCTTTCTCTGCCTCCAATCTGTCCTCTCTGTCTCTCAGTGATGTTTCCACCACACAACCACACAGTGTCATTCTTTCTAACAAACCTATCACGTCTGAGCCGTGCACATTGCCGAGTCTTGGTGACCGACAGTGGGAATGCAAGCTTGCCCTCAGGATTCTCAGGAGCAGCTGGGAACAGAGAAGGCAGATATGAAAATCATGTAACCATGATGCAGTCCAATATTAAACAAGAGTTCAAAACATGTTTTGCTTGAGATTGTCAGAGTGTTATCAATGGACCTATTTCACTGTAAAAGTTAAAATAATGACTACTGGTTTTGTCTAGGTCAGGGGTTCTCAACCTGTGGGCCACAGTCATCAGAAAACACATATTTTCCGATGGTCTTGGCAGCTGAGACATTGCTCAGTTATAAAGTAGCAAGAAAAACAATTTTATGATGGGGGGTCACCACAACATGAGGAACTATATTAAAGGGTCGCAGCATTAGGAGGGTTGAGAACCACTAATCTAGGTCTTTAAAATGGACGCTCTACCTCAAAAGCCCTTGACTCCACGTGGGCCTATAGGTTAATACATGGAGAGAGCACTGGCGAATTCTGGCTCTACAACAAACACATCATCACCGTCCTCTCTGTTCTGTGTGACTGAATCCAGATAATGGGTGGCAGAGCCAGTCCAAACAGCAGATGATCCAGATTGTATGCAACTGTAAAGTCCTGAAGGTAGAGGGAAATGGCACCATGTCAGAAGGAAATGCTCATTAAAATATACCTGGATATACTGAATCTTACACCAGGTCTCAGTGAGGTATACAGGATTCAGTTTGCAGGACTCAATGGAAATTATTAGCTTCAAAGATACTCAGAAGGCAGAGAGCTGAACCCTGGAGTAACTCCTGTTTCTTATGTCCACAGGCATTGGCAGTGGCAGGCTTGAGCCCCCTCCTGCAGAGAAGCCATTCTCCTACCAAGTTCTGCAGGCCATGCCCCACACCCCCTGTCACTCCAGGCAGCCGGGGCAGGCCCTTACAGCCCATCCCCACCCTACGGCTGGAGGGGGCCGAGTCCAGCGAGAAACTCAACAGCAGCTTCCCATCCATCCACTGCAGCTCCTGGTCGGACGAGACCTCTGCCTGTAGCGGGGGCCCCAGCATGGCTCGGAGAGCCCGGCCTGTCTCCCTCACCGTGCCCAGCCAGTCTGCAGCTCCAGGGAGACAGTTCCATGGCAGCGCCAGCAGCCTAGTGGAAGCGGTATGTAAATTCAAGCTCTGGGGAGGGAGAGACTCCAGAAAGCAAGAGACTTTGGTGCAGAGAAGGAAGCCTGGCTCCTTCCCAAGTAGATTGGGTGTCAAGTATGTAAACTAGAAAAATCCTGAAGGAGGGCTCTCCCTGCAGAAAATTACAACCATGACCATGCATGACCATAGCCACTGGGTATGATGCAGAGGAAGGAAACCCTTAGTCAGGTGTGGGCCAGTGAACCCTAAGAAAGGCTCTGCTGCCTCCCAAGTCCGCATTGCTGGGGCTTGTTCCTACAAAGATGGCGGGGTTCGCTGTTTTGAACTCTAACTGTTCAGGAGAACCACCCCAGCGCTTTGGAAGATTGGCAAATAAAACTGGTATTTGCAGGCCTTCCAGTGATTCTAATGCATAAACGGCCAAGTTCGGGATGGCACTTTTTCTTCCTGAGCTTCTGTTCCTCCTTTAGAGAGATCTTACTGCCACAGTCCTCTGCCCCTGAGGAGCACCTACTTCAACCCTAGTACACATTTTAGGGGTCTTTGGCAAACTGAAACAAACCCAAACGAGGGTAGCAAGGTCCTTAGAAACCATCTCCTAGGAGAACTATGTTGGCCTTGCCAACACAGCCTTCTGCAATAAGGGGGCTGTAAGGGAGTCAGCCTCCATCGCTGGTCATGTCCAGCGGAGGCTGCATCTGCCCTGTGGTCAGACAGATCTGAGAGTGGAATTCAATCAAATAGCCTCTGGTCCTTTCCAACTCTGAAATATTAATTCCTCACTTGAGCTTGGCTGTCGGCTACCCATCTCTGAGAATCTTACTAGGAGCAAAGACTGCAGGCTTAGGAAGACAGCTGGAAAAATGGGTTTCGGCTCTCATGAGCTCTCACTTTGATGGTGAGGACAAACAGATAAGAAATAAGCAGGTGTCTGTAGAAAAATCAGGCAAGGTAAGGGGAGAGTGGTGCAGGCAGAGGAGGGGGAACAGAGGAGAAAATGAGACCACCCTGACTCTGCCATGTTCTTCTACCCCTTGGCTCGAGACTTAATAATCTTCAAAGCAGCTGTCAGGAAGGGTGGACACATGACGGTCACCTCCCAAACAAGAGCAGAGCGTGCATCCTACACATGGAGCCTGAAAAGACAGATGGCTGGCCAGGGGTTGGGGGCAGTGAATACTGTCACCAAAGGAAAGCCTAAGCTTCTCAGAAAGACGTTTTGGGGGCCAGGGAAGAGAAAATAGAGAGCAGGCCAAGATTTACCTGTGAAAAAGGCAGAACAGAGCCCGCAGCCCTTCCTCAAGTTTCTCTTTATTTGGTGATAGCACTCAAAGCTTCCAGCCCAGAACTCTCTCCTCTGATCTGTGTATGCTGACCTCCTTTGCTCCATGCTCCACCTCTTCTTTCCTTTCAGCACACAAATGCAGACACACCAACATGCATACCCACGTGCCCATGTATGTACACACAGATGCTCTGCTTCTCAGCTGCCTGAATACCAGCCTGCAGCGTCATCCTCAGGGAGCCTGGCATTGCAGTGACCGCGTCCCTCTTCTGTCTTCTCTCTGCCCCTCCCTTTCAGGTCTTGATTTCAGAAGGACTGGGGCAGTTCGCTCAAGATCCCAAGTTCATCGAGGTCACCACCCAGGAGCTGGCTGACGCCTGCGACATGACAATAGAGGAGATGGAAAATGCCGCGGACAACATCCTGAGCGGGGGCGCCCAGCAGAGCCCCAACGGCACCCTCTTACCCTTTGTGAACTGCAGGGACCCGGGGCCGGACAGGGCTGCGGTCCCAGAGGACGAGAGCTGCGCATACGCCCTGGGGCGAGGCCGGAGCGAGGAGGCGCTCCCGGACAGCAGGGCCTACGTCAGCCACCTGTAGTCCGCGGGGCTGGCCAGACGCGGGTGTTTTTTATTCGTTTCAATGTTCCTAATGGGTTCGTTTCAGAAGTGCCTCACTGTTCTCGTGACCTGGAGGTAACCGGAACAGCGTCTTCATTCACTGCTGTCGGGACAAGCCTCAGAGCTGGGCGGTGTGCGGAGTCGGCTCTTCTGGGGAGAAGGCCGGGGCTGCGGTGCAGGGCTCCAGCACCTTCCCGCGGCGGCCGCACCGCCCGAAGGACCCCACCCCCTAAGCAGAAGGGTGTTTTCCCCTTGCTTGTATAAACAGTCATTTGCACATGTTCTGTCTGAGCCCGGCCGCGTCTGTGGAGCAGGGGCCCAGGGATCTACGGTGGGAGTGGGCCCGCGCCCCCAGGTAGGGAGGCTGGGGAGGCGGCTGCAAGGTTCCCGGCGGTGCAGGCCTGCGCTTCAGGGACCCTCCCACGGCAGGAGCCGAGATGCAAGTGGCCGGAGCCAGCAGATCACACCACCCGCCCTCAGCTAGCCAGGCCAGGGGCCGCGGGCTGCTGCCACGTGCTCTCGGTTCCGTGGTTTGGTGGTTCTTGTCAGCATGTTGCGGTTTTCTGGGGTTTGGTTTGTTTATTTTTTTTTTTATTTGTTGTGCTTTCCCACAGGGAGGGGAGGAAGAAGAGCGTTTACAATTGCGCAGCCTCACTCACTTGTTTCCACATTTGCGTATTTAAGTCGAATTTGGTTTTATTGTATTCTTTAAACGGTGCAGTTTCCTCCCCCACCCCTCACCTCCCCGACCCCCCCATGGAATGAGGGCTCAATATCACCACCTGAAGGTTTTATCTGCTCTATGTATGCCCAGTGACTTGTTACAATTTCCTTAAGTAACAGCAACTTTTTCTTTCTTTCTTTCTTTCTTTTTTTCTGGTTCGGTTGAGCATCACAATCTACAGGTAAAGGGCAGATAAGGTGTTGCATGCCTGGGAGGTTGGGCTCCTTTCTATTCTGGGCGTATGGGTAAGTTCAGGAGAGAGGAAATATGAGCATCTGTGTGTCACACGTGTGTGTCCATAGTGGGTCGTCTGTACGTATGTGCGCCCACATGGTGTGTGTGTACACCCTGCCCCCACCCCCGCACAAAAGTCCGTAGATTCCCATTCTGGTTTGACTGCAGGGAGTTCTGAATCTGGGGCTATTAGAAAGCAAAAACAAATCACTGTCTCTGCTTCTGCTTCTGAAACGAGAATCGGTAACTGCATTTTCTGTCCCACGAGATATGCAAAAGCAATGCAATAATATCCATTTTAAAATACGATTGTGAGTTGTGTCAGCATTAAAATTCTATTTTAAAAAAAAACACAAAATTTAAGGGAAAAACTCAAGAAGACATTTTGCTTCGATATATTCTGTGTAATGTTTTATTGCATTGATAATGTTTCTGTTGAAGAAACTGTTATACTTGAATTCAGGTCAGTTTCAGTATTTTTCAAATATTTTTTTAAAACTGAATTGCAATTGTGCCAAGCAAATATAATGACTTAAGTTTGTTTTAAAATTCACTTCTTGTATATTTTGCTGCATGTAAAGTAAATCATTTTGTATTTGGAGTGTGACAAGCTTTACCTTTGAACTCTTAAGTGCTTTTTCTATATGCGGTTGGGGAGGAGATGGTTTTTCTTTAATCTGCAAAATGAACAAAGGTGTCCCCAGTATCCGTCCTCATTCTGCTCTCCACAGGCAGGTCTGGGAGGTGCCATTTTGCATGTCTTGTGTTTTGTTTGCATTTCCCTCAATCTTTCCAAAGCCTGGTGGTAAGACTGCCGGTGCCTCATCTTGCTTTGTGAGATCAGGACTCAGTTCATCCAAGTCTTCGCCTGCTACCTGCTGCTGCTCCCTGTGGATACTTGTCCAGGATGCTGGAGCATCCTGTGGGAGAGGTGGCTGGCTTTCCCAAGCACTCCCACAGCACGCATCTCAGCTGAGAGGATGAGGTGACTCAGACTGGAGCAGTGGTGGGACAGATTCACCTTTGACACTGACACATGATTTACCCAAACACAGACAGCCGTAGCCAGGGCTAGAGCAAGGTGACTGGATGGAACTGTGGTCCTTCTAGAAACTGTTCATCCTTTCCTACTTCCAAAGCAGGAAGGGATCTTGGCAAGAGAGGGAGCATCAGGATCTCACAGGGTCGAAAGGACATTATGTGGGGCTTCCATTTAGGCTCCTCTGAAACTACCTTCATTCTCTCTTACAATTAGTGCCAGGCCCTTCACTTGTGTGTTAACATGAATAGTTGAAAGGAGAGAGGGGGCTTTGGAGGAAATAAGACCCAACCATTCACCTAGAGTTTACCTATGGAAAATCTTCCAGTGTCTGCTCTCCTGAACTGTGTCATGCAAATGCAGAGAGAGGTGCCCAATGTTTGCAGGTTAACCAGAGACTAGAGACAGCATTTCTCCTTGGATTTCCATGTGCCCTTGACCCACCATTTATGCGTGCTTTGCAGTACTCTTAAGGGCTTCTACAGATGAAGAGATGACACCCTTTGTCTTATTTCCTCAGAGTTCTGTGGCTGTTGATGAGACTTTAGTAGTGACTGAGAGAGGAACCATTTTGACTGGCTGTCTGGTTCTTGCATACACCTAAAGCCTAGGGAAATGTGGCATTTTAATTGATCCTGCACCCAGGCATGCATATCTGCATACTCAGTCTCCTCATGATACCTTCTGTTTTCCTTTGGAAGCTTTGATCTGCATTGTCAGATCCCATTGACCAACAGGGTAGGCTACAGGCTGAGCTCCTGAAGCTCCTGCTGGGACTCTGCCCTGTGTGGTTCCCCAAACCCCACACACACCAGTCATACCCATAGCCTGTCTCCTTTACGGCCAAGAAGTCCAGAGTAGCCTTTCACTTATATATTGCCCCTTGCAAGCATCATCAGGGACAATGGGCCCCTTATCCTTTGTTGCTAGAAGGAAAGGAGGTTCAGTGGACAGTGGATCTTTCACTCTTAGTTTCATGGCCACCTGTCACCAGGACAGAGGGGAACAGAGAGTAGGAAAGCCAGTGAACATCTACACCAGACTGTATATTCTTCACCCAACAAGGAATTTTCCCAGTGACTGGTTTGAACATAATTATCAAACCTTTTGCAATCCTGACAGTCCCTGAAGGGGGAGTAATCCCAAAGCAGGGGACCAAAGGGACATGAAGGGCATAGGTCAAGTGCTTTTATCTATCCTATGACTAGCTCTGTCTCTTTTAGTTCCCTGATCTTTTCATGTGTGTGGCCATATTATACAGAGAGTCCAGTTAGTTCCTTTCTGCCTGCTCCTAGAAGGCTCTTCATATCTTCAGGTTAAAAGAGAGAGACTTTCCCAGGCCTTGTTTGATTCGTAAATGTCCTCCCTACTAGCTGTGGTTCCCATTCTTCTTAACCTGACTAGGAATCCAAGGCCCAACTGTGTCTTTTACCCTCTGGAGCCCTGGTTCCAAATTCTGGGTACTTGTACAAAGAGAAGGTCTGTGTTCCTTTCTCACAGTTCTGAACCATCCAGAACTCCAGACAATCCAACTGAGCACATTAGGCAGCCCTTCCTTTGCCAAAGTCAGTACATTTCTGAGAGGAACACTCTAGAAGTCAGTAGAAGGAAAGTGGCTGTTGTACAGAGGTCAGGTGACATAGTTCCACTGCCCCTAAAAGCAGGCCTAGAGAGCAAGGATCCAGGCCAAGTATGGAGTAAAATCTGATTTTAGCCTTATCATACCATATTTCAACTGTCACCAAGGAGAAAGATAAATATGCTCATTCAGCAGCTAGAAACAATTGAGGAAGGATTGCCTGGCCTTCGGAAGAGCTACTCAGAGCCCAGGGAACTTGAAACTTGCTGTTAAGTGTCCTGGCTGTTTCTTTTCTTCAACAAAACCCTGGTTCTGAAGCAGGTGTCAGCACAGAGAGAACTAGGGGGATGTGGGAGTGATGAAACACATCCTGACCCGCTCTGCGTCAGCTCTCGTCATATGGAAAGCAGCTTCTGTCTGGCCACCCTGATGCCAGCCTTGGCTCCATAATCTGCTTTGAAGTTGTGAAAAGAAAAAAAAAAAATAGACACCTACCCTTGGTGTTTCCAGCCAAATCAACCTAGCCCTTGCCTGACTATGCAAGGCCCCTCCACTGCATCTGCCAAAGAATTTGCCAATGGGAAAGTAGTTGGGGGAGTTTGGTTCTTACTCGCCAAAGTCCATGTTCTGCAGCAGCTGCCATGGGGAGAGAGGGCCTGGAGGGCTGTGAGGGGAAAGCACCCTCCCTATGTTGTCAGCAACAGGCACCTTCCCCTCCAGAAGCATTTCACCTCTCCTCCTGCTCCTCCCCTCCTCTTGTCCTCTCCTCCCCTCCTCTCATCTACCTCTTCCTCCTCTTCTCTACTTTCTCCTCCTCCCCCCCTCTGCCTCTTCCTCCTCCTCCTTTCTCTTTCTTCCTTCTCTCTCCCTCCTCCTCTGCAAGCCTGCAGAAGAGAACAGAGAGGTGAAGGGAATCCCTTGCAGATTCTTCCCGTGTGCTGTCTGCCAGGTCCTCACCTTGTCAGGGAGACCCTTGGATGCCACTCACTCACATATACGCACCCTAAGGCACAAGTGCTGGGGGCGACGGCCACACCGAAGGGAAGCCCTGCGCTAAGCGTGTTCAACCTGTCCAGTCTATGGCTGTGTGTCCAAGAACAGCCATGAATGTGGCCCGGCACATTTGTAGATGATGTCCTATTATAATGGCAGGACACTGGACACCTTTGAACAGGGACACATGGAAGAAACACGACTGGAAATGATGCCAGTATTATTCTTCTACAGTGAGGAAATGCTACCACTCTTTAACTCTCTCTTTTCCTCCAGCCATCTTAAGAGGTTTGACCCGTAGAGTAGATGATAAAGACTCTGGTCTTCTGGTTTGTTAGGAAAATCTGTTGACCTAGCTCTGAAAGGGAGTTGGAGAAGGTAGTGGAATATATCAAGTATTGCAAATCAGCTCAATACTGAGAGTAAAGTCTGAATGGAGATTTTTCTGTTTCTCTTTGGTCTCCGCTAGCAATAAGGAAGACAAAGCCAGGTAAATGCGATGAAATGTGAATGCCATATCACCAGAGCCAAACTATCCCAGATGCCCACTGTTTTAGAGGTGTAACCCCTCATTCTTATAGGAAAGCCTATGTACCCCAATTTCCCAGAATCTAACTGATCCGATGTGTTAAGATTACAGAGTGGGTGACGTGCCACTTACTCCAGCATAAATGAGGCAATTACTGGAAATTTGCTATCTAAAGATCCCCTCGTGCGCTACTCAGCAAGGTCATTACAGAGATGGTTTGGGGAGACAGAACAATAGGGAATTGGAGGATTATTTCTTTTTTCTTTCCCTTTTTTGGGGAGCAATGCGAAGGTACTGGGGGGGGGGTGAACCAAGAACCTTGTGCATGCTAAGCAAGCACTTTAGCTTTTATTTTGAGACATTCTCAGTAAGTTGTGCGAGCAGGCCTTGAACTCACTCCACAGCCCAAACTTCCTCTGAGCTTTAAGTTTTCCCATCAGACTCCTGAATGGCTGAGATACAAGCCTGTGCCACCAGGCCTGGCTCAAAAGGTGAGCCAGCGAGAAAGTGAGAAAGTTCAGAAACAGGACAGTTCCTGTGCTAGTTTTCTGAGAGCTCACAAATCTACACACATGAAAGTAAGTAGACACCAGGTTAAGTGTGTCCTAGAAACCTGAAGACGGTCTGGGCTACCCTTAGTGAAGAGTTTCCTAACCCATTACCCAGGAGCAGAGAAAGGCCTCCTTCTGTAGTTGGGACGGTAAGGGAGGGTGAGCTTTGGTGCCAGTCTCTGCCTCGTAAGGCTTCCCAGGATGGAGAACTACACCAAAGTTAAAGCAGGGGAGAAGCGTTGGGATTTGAGGACAGATGATTTGTACACTAGCAGTCCCTGTGGAGGGCCCCTTAGAAGGTATCACACAGTGACCCACAAGCTATGGGCACCTTTCTGTTCTCCGCACAGCACACACCCACAGCTGCGTCCCATCCCCCAGACTCAAGGCCCAACCTCTCAGCCTTCCTACCAGACCAGCATCCATCTGCCCTGCCCTGCTTGGACACATGCTATTTGCCCACTGCCCTGAACAAAGCATGAATGACAGAGGAAGAGCTGGGTTCACACATACCTGTGATGATAGCTAGCAGTTAAGAACAACCTGAGGGGAAAGAAGTCACTGAGAAGTAGGGTGCCAGATCCCTGGGAGTGAACCCTGCAATGTCTGCCTCTCTTATAATACTGCGATTCTACTTCAATCTGCCAGTGTTACCAAGGAAAACTCCCTTCCGTGTAAAGAGTCCGGATAAAGCTGCTTCCTCCCTCCACTCTCCACGAATCTACTTAGTCTACTTTTACGTCCCTGAGAAAACCTGTGTCACGTGTCATGTGTCATGCCTGTTCCCAGAGAGGCATGGAAAGATGAACAGGCTTCTATGTTACTCACCTGCACATCCCACACCTGCCCCTCCAGGGTCCACGACACCACAGTCTGACTGTTGTAAATATTGTTGTACAGTTTGTAATCATCAAATAATCCTGTCGTCAAAGGCCCTGCCTGCTGCGCCTTCTCCCCCTTGAGCAAGGCCAGGGAATCTAGAAGGGAAAACCTTCAAGGAGAGCTTCAGGGTCCATCTCTGTGTGAGACGCTACTGTATATTCCTGTAAGATTGCATTTTTATCTAAGGAATGATGTTATTTAAAAAACAAACAAAAACGCAAAAAAGAATTGCAAATAAATTTCTTAACAATGTCAATCTTGGTTTAATCAGTATCTCCCTTCGTCCACATTTTCTCCTGTTTCCTACAGGATACAGAAATTGATTTAACCTTCAATATCCCACTTGTCTCGGATCCTCCAAAGTGGGGGTAGGGGCATAGGGGATGTGACTCCAGCACAGTCCGAATTCCATGACCACAGCTGACCTCACTGCTTACTTCTTCCCGTCTATGAAAGGCTCAGCAAAAAATGGCAAAGGAGACAGAATAAGAGAAATGAAATGATTAATCCAGAAATAGAAGTGTTGTCCCCTAAATAATTGAGAGGAGGAATAATATAATAGGGAAGACACTGGGTGATAAAGTAGGGTGTGCAGTTCTTTCCCGGCCGTCAGCTGCAAGGTTGAGTGCTTACTATGACTTTACTGGCTCATGCAAAGCTTCCAGAATAATCCCCATGAAAAACAGAATCGTGTTGCAGGGATTCTGGGAGGGCGGAGGAAGCAGCTCAGGAACCTGTCTCCTACCCAGAGAAGGACTGCTATGCTGGACTCTGGCTTCCTGTAACGCCTCAGGAGCTCTGGAGTCTGCTGCTGCTGCTGCGAAATCCCCTCAGAGGAATGCCTGGACAGCCAGTCCATCTTAACTTTGTCAAGTTCAGTTTTAGCCCAACAGCGGCCCCACCCAGTGCCCCAGCTGAACTTTCATCCAGAGTAACTGGCATGGCGCCTGTGGAGACCATGGTAGATGGAAAAGCAAATCTTCTCAGACATCAAAGGTCTGTACGCAGCAGATTGCTGCTTCTAATCACAGAATGCAAACACCGAAGCAGGAAGTGATTATTGTACCCTCATTACTGAAAGTCCCTATCCAACAAAAGTGACTTCCTAGATTTAAAGGGCCAGTATCCTTTTCCATCCTCTTTCCCTTTTTTGTCTCCTTTTGGATACTAGACATTAAAGACTAATATATCCAAAAGCAACTATAAAGATGGAGAACATTAGAAAGTGGTTGTCCATAGCCAGGGAAAGATTGCCTCTGAAAAGACCCAAGAAAGCCTAAGTTTATACACCATACCCATCAAAAACGATCCTGGGGATGGGTCTTACAATTTTTTCTTTATAGGTTTATACCCATAATCCCTCAGCCCTCAAGGAGGCTGAGGCAGTAGGGTGACTATGAGTTTGAGGTAACCTGGCCTACATAGTGAGTTCCAGGCCAGCCTGAGCTACAGAGAGACCTTGCCTCGAGACAAAACAAAACAAAACAACAAACATACAAACAAACAAAACAGAAATTTAAAGAAATCAAGCAAACCAGACTGCACAAAGAGCAAAGTATAAGATGTGTGTGGCGGGGGTGAGGGAGCACCTGATATCCAGGGTTACCGTATTTTTAGATTCAAGTGTTCATTTTGCAACAAGAAAAGAAATCACAAAACATAGCAAGAAATAGGCAATTATTACCCATTCAAAAGACAAAAATCAACAGGCCATTTGTAAATAAGTCCTGGAAAAGCTACTAAACCCAGATTTCTCTCTCTCTCTTGGTTTTTGTTGTTGTTTTGTTTTGTTGTTGGGTTGTTAGTTTGTTGGTTTTTTTTAGAGATAAGGTTTCTCTGTTGCAACTCTGGCTGTCCTGGAACTCACTCTGTAGACCAGGCTGGCCTCGAACTCACAGAGGTCTGCCTGCCTCTGCCTCCCGAGTGCTGGGATTAAAGGTGTGCACCACCACCGCCCGGCAGATTACTTTCTTTGTAAAATTACATTTATTCAGTTGGACTAGGGCGCACACCTCTAATCCCAGCACTTGGGAGGCAGAGGCAGATGGAACTCTGCCTTGTGAGTTCAAGGCCAGCCTGGTCTACAAAGTAAGTTCCAGGACATACAGGGCTACGCAACAAAACCCTGACTTAACTCCCTCCCCCCAATATTACATTTATTGGTTTTGGGAGGCAGGGCATGCAGCACCATGGCACACATGTGGAGGCCAGAGGACGGCTTTCAGGAACCAGTTCTCTCCTTCCACCATGTGAATCCCAAGGACCTAATTCTCTTGGTGATCTCAAAATTAAAGAGAAATGTAGAGATTGTATGACAAAGTTTGCAATTCTAGTGCAGGAACTAGAGACGAGAGGGTCCCAGGAGCTTGCTGCTCAGATAGCCCAACCAGAAGGTCAGTTCCAGGGTCGGTGAGAGAACTTGTTTCAAAATAAAGTGAAAAGTGACATATGAAGACATCTAACGTCAACCCGTGGGCTCCACACACTCATGAATGAGTGGACCCCCACCACCCGCACACACACTCATATGCAAACACGCAGGTGACACACAAACGCACCCATGTACAAACGCACAGATCGGAGGGACTATATGAGGAGAGCTATGTGACATATGTAAATGAACAGCTGAATAACAGTAATCCCTCCTACAGAAAATTGACTTTAAAATTAAATGAATTAAAATTTCTAATTCAAAGATAGGAATTCAGCAGAACAGGTCTTTGTTTTGTTTTGTTTTTTTAGAAACAAGGCAACTGAATACTGTCTCACTGAAGTCTCTTAAGCTTACGTGTCAAAGATGCAGCGTTAAGGAGAGAAATCACGTGATTACCTCAATGACTGCAGAGCAGGCTCTTGACAAAGTTCAACATGTCTGCATGATAAAGGCCTTGGAGAAACTGAGACCAGGCAGAGCATCTCTGAACGCAACAAGGGCTGTATGTGACAAGCCTGCCAACGTTGTAGTGAGGTGGAAAGCTGAGAGCACTTCCTGTAAAATCTGGAAAGACGGGAGCCCACTCTCTCTACCCATGTTTAGTGTAGTTCATCAAGTGTTAGGCCAACCAAGAAGATAAAATAAAATATAAAAGAGATAAAATTGGGAAAAGAAAGAATTGAGTCATCCCTCTTTGCAAATGACATGATTCTATACTTAAAAGACCCTACAGACTCCACCAGAAATATTTTAGACTTAATAAATAGTATCAGTAAATTTTCAGGATACACAACTCAGTAGCATTCATCTATACTGAAAAGAAACTTGCTGAGGAGCTAATTAAAAACATTCCAACCTCTGGGTGTGGCCAGCCTGGCCTAAAACCCCTACAAAGGGAGTTCTAAGACAACCAGGGCTACTCAGAGAAACAAAAAAAGAAAGAGAGAGGAAGAAGAAGGAGAAAGAGAAGGAGAAGGAGAAAAGGAAGGAAGGGAGGGAGGGAGGGGAAAAAAGAAAAGAAATCCATTCATAATGTTTCATGGATGGGTCCTCGAAAAATGAAAACTTGGGACACTAAAAAGTGCAATTAAATAAGATACTAGATAATGGAAAAAAGACCATACATGCTCCCAAATTGGAAGACCTAATAGTATGAAAATGGCTATATTACCAACAGTGATCTGTAGATTCAGTGAAATTGCCGTCGAAATTACAATGCCATTCTTCATAGAACTGGGAAAAATAATCCAAAACCTCATACAAAAACACAAAAGACCACAAATGATCAAAGCAATCCTTCGAAGAAAGAACACTGCTGGAAGTATCAGAATACCTGACCTCAAATTACACTGCAATGCTGGAGCAACAAAGGCAGCACAGAACTGGACAAAAACAGACGAAAGCAGATATCCCAGCGGGACACAACACAGTAGCCATAAATAAAGCCACATTGTTATAGACACATAATTTTGGCAACCATGTCAAAAAGTATACACTGTAAAAAAAAAAAAAAAAAAAAAAAAAAAAAAAAGAGCAGCCAGGAACGGCGGCACAGGCCTTTAATCCCAGCACTCTGGGTGCAGAGGCAAGTGGACTTCTGTGAGTTCGAGGCCAGCCTGGTCTACATAGCAAGTTCCAGGATAGCAAGTAGAGACACCCTGTTTCAAAACCAAACAAAACAAAAAGGCCATTTGCTGGCAAAACTGGGTACCCACATGAAGAAAAATGAAGAAATGAAGTTGGATCCATATTCCTCACCTTTCACAAAAGTAACTTAAAATCTGAAACTGCTAAAGAAAAACATAGATAATACACTCAAAAAATAGATACAAGCAGGAACTTCCGGAACAAGAATTCTGCATAGGAAATAGCCCCAAGAACTGACAAGTGGGATCATAGGAAAAAAGTGTCTGCAGAGCCCAGGAAAATATCTGCAGACTGAACAGACAGCCCATGGAATGGGAGAAAATCTGTCTCAAACAGGGGGTTAACATTTAGAAGATATAAAGAATTGTAAAAATTAAGCTCCCCACCCAAAGAAAACCCCAAAGCTGCCAATCAATACATATGCTAATGAAGTGAACAGACAGTTCTCTAAGGCAGAAATTCAACTAGCAAATAAGATTTTGTTTGGTTGTTTTCATGTGTGTTTTGTTTTGTTTCATGTTTTTGAGACAGGATCTATGTAGTCCTGGTGGGCATGGAACTCACGGTAATCAGCCTGTCTTTGCTTCCTGTGCACTGGGAATAAGCTACCACACCTGGCTGCAGATAAATATTTTTTAAAGTGTACAATACCCATAGTCATCCAGGAAATACAAATTAAAGGACTCTGGAATTCCACCCTCCCAACAAGAAAAAAAATGCTTTTTTGCATGTAGGGAACGATGATCACCTAATCTCTGCTGGTGGCTCATGTAAACTAATATAGCCATTATGGAGGTTTCTCAAAAAATTAAAAACAGAACTTCAGTATGATCCAGCTATACCACTCCTGTTCATACAGATGAGTAGATAAGGAAATGTGAGGTGTGTGTGTGTGTGTGTGTGTGTGTGTGTGTGCACAATGGAATTTTATTCGGCTACAAAGAATATGAAAGTTGCAATGAAATGGATGGCTCTGGGAAGTCTTATGTTACTTACTCAACAAGACAAAAATATCACGTATTCTCTCTATGCAGATACTAGCCTATAATGTCTATTTACACGCGTGAGGGCTGGCGAGCGAAGGTGTAGGCTATGAAACCGCAGGAGAACGCGCAAGAGGAAAAGAAGGCATTGAAGAGAGTGACTGGAAACGTGACAGGAAAGCAGAAAGGAGGCTGTTGGGGATCTGCGGTCAGGGAGATTAGGGATGGGGGCTTCTATGGGGTGGGAGACTCAACAGAGACAAATTTTGTTTTAAAATGTCATAGTAGAACCAACACTCCTGAGCACTAATTTTAAAAATTTAAGCTGTGTGTGGTGGCGCACGCCTTTAATCCCAGCACTTGAGAGGCAGAGGCAGGTGGATCTCTGAGTTTGAGGTTAGCCTTGTCTACAGAGTGAGTTCTAGGACAGCCAGCGCTACATAGTGAGATGCTGTCACACAAAGGAAGGAAGGGAGAAAGGAAGGGAGAAAGAAAGGAAAAAGGAAAGATGATAAATGAAGCCAAATTATGTTTCTCTGAGGATAACAACGAAATTTAAAAATCTTTAACTAAATAAACTGAAAGACTTACAGGGAGGAATGAGAGTAAATATGATCAAAATGCATTATATGCATGTGTGAAATTCTCAAAGAATTAATTTAAAAAATACTGTATAATTAAAATAAACTACCTTGATATAATTTTTTTAAAAAGCCTTCACAAAAAGCCCATAGTGAGCACCACACACTCAGTGGTGAAAGACAAACACTCTCTTCTAAGATTGGGAGTCAGGCAAAGACGCCCACCTCTGCCATGTCCATTCAAAACAGCCCTGTAAGTTCTAGGCAGAGCAAATGGGCAAAAAACAAATAGAAAGCATCAAATGGAAAACAGGGAGTAAGATCATCTCTTTTCACCCACGGAATGTGTAGGCATCGTTAGTGATTCCACACACAAAGAAAGCTAGACTAATAAATGAGCTTAACAATAGCAGAAAACAAAGAACACACAAAACTCAGTATCAGTTCTTTGCTTTCGTGGTGTTGGGGGTAGAAAATCCACAGCTTTATACACACCAGGCGAGAGCTGTGCCACCGAGCTTCCCAGCATTGCTTACATTTCTATACACTAACAACGAACAATCTGGAAATGAAATTCTGAAAACAGTTCCATCTGTGACAGTATCACAAAGAATGAAATACTCAGGAATTAATTTAACCGAGGAGGTTTTAAAAAATTATACAAGAGAAACTACAAAGTATTTCCTGATGAAAAGGCATAATAAGCAGAAACACGTTTCAGATTCAGAGATAAGATGTCAAAATTACTCAAAGCAATCATAAAACTCCATACAGTTCCTGTCAAACTGTCAATCATGCTTTCTGCCAAAATAGAAAATCCACCCTAAAATTCATAGGAAATCACAGAGGGATCCAAATATTCAAAGAAACCCTGAAAAATAAGAGCAAAGCTGGAGCCTTATGCTTGCGTATTTCAAATCCGAGGAAGCAGTAAGGCTGTAGGATAATAAGTTAAACAGAGACATATGGACCAGGGGAGTGATACAGAGATACCAGAAATAATCCCTGACACACCCACACATACACACAGTAAGGCATCTGTGAGCAGGACTGAAGACCATTCCACATAGGAAAAGCCAGTGTCTTCAATTAATAGATCTTAGAAAATCAACTGTCTGTGTGCCAAGGATGAAATTAGCAAAGGATGGGACTGTATTCTTATCTAATACAACATACAAAAACTGAGCCAAAAGCATCAACGTAAGAGCTAAAACTATAAAATATTTTAGAAGTAAGTATAAGGCGAGATAGTTATGACTCTGGACTAGGCAATTACTATTATTGGTTTGGTTTTTGGTTTTTGATGTGACAACAAGGGTACTGATAATGTCTCAGGGTTCTGTTGCTGCGGAGAGACACCGTGACCATGGCAACTCTCATAAAGGAAAGCATTTACTTGGGGCTGGCTTACGGTTCAGAGGTTCAGTTCATTGTCAGCATGGCCGCACACAGGCAGACACTGTGCTGGAGAGGAAGCTGAGAGTTCTTCGTCAGGATTGGCCACAGGCAATGGCAACAGGAAGACAGAGAGCCACTGGGCCTGGCTAGGGCATTTGAAACCCCAAAGTCAATGACACACTTCCTTCAACGAGGCCACACCTACCCCAACAAGGCCACTCCTCCCAATGCCACTCCCTAAAGCATTCAAACGAGTCTATGGAGGTCCCATTCTTATTGAAACGACCACAATAACCAAATAAAAAGCAGGCTTATTGGACTTCAAGAAAGCTTAAAACAAATGTTCCTTCCCAAGTGTGGGGGCCGGGGAAGAGGGATTCCAAGCTCAAGGCCACACAGGGATACATGTGAGACCTTGCCTAAAAAAATTCAAAAGGCAGCCTAGAGAGTGGAAGAAAATATTTGTAAGTCAAGTATCTAAAAAGTGATTAATATTCAGATTTTGGAGAAAGCTAATATTCGACAACCCAAAAAATAAATAAATAATAACTGGTAGAAACGATAAAAATTAGCAAAGAACTTGTGTAAGTTTTTCCTTTCCCAAATGTGTGTGTGTGTGCTTCCAATAAGAACAAAAGAGAGTAATCTAAGTTACTAATCACTTTTGAGAAGCCCATCAAAAGCCACCGACTGGGACGGCTCGAAGGAGGCAGTGGGAGGGACAGGAGGAACAGGAGGCACATGCTGACTGCCACGTGGAGAAACTGCAAGGCACGTGCACTGTTGAGAATGTGAAATGGTGCAGCTGCAGGGGAGATGGAGATGACAGTTTCTCAGGCAGTTAAACACCGAATTGCCGTGTGACCAACTGATGCTATTTCCGGATACATCCAAATAACTGAAAGCAGATTCTCAGTTGTTCTTAAGTCTAAAAAAAAGAGAAAGAAACCTAAATGCCCGTCAACAGAGGAATGGATGCATAAAATCTGGAGCCTACATGGAGCATCACATTTGACCTTAGAAAGAAAGGAAATCCTGACGCATGCTGCAGCAGAGAAGAACTCGAGGATACAATGTAAGCCAGTTGTAAGACATACTGCGTGGCTCCACTTATATGCTATACTTCATGTAGATAAAAGTCAGAGACAGAGGATGAGGGTTGCCAGGAGCCGAAGGAAAGGTGGTGTGTGGGGGAGGGGTCTCTTTCACAGGTATTGAAAGGGTTTAAGAAATATGAAACATAGGAATGCAGTCACATATAGGGGGAAATGCCTGCCCAAGAACGGCCATTAACAGTACTCTTCAGTCTCCTCCCCACCCACAGGGAAATGACCATTAAGCTTATCAGCAGGATTCGTCGTTCCCCAGCATACCAGGAGCCACCCTGTCCCAAGGGGCTAGTCCAAGGGCACAGGTTGACCACGCCCCCTGGATCCCGTGTGCGTGCGCGCGTGCGCGCGCGAAACTCCCAACCAATCAGTCTAACATAGAGAGCTCGGAGCCAATCAGCTGCACGAGCCCCCATCCCCAGACCCCTTTCCTCTGAACCCAATAAAAGGGCTGGGGGAGAAGGTATCCGGGCCCGCCATGCTCATCTCCTGCGTGGGATAGGCGGGACCCGGGGTGCGCCGGTAATCAATAAATGCCTCATGTATGTTGCAGCGGTTCGTGTCTCGTGGTTCCTTAGAAACCCGCCCGGCTTGCCCTAACAGTATAAAGGCTCTGTTTTGTGAGATGTGGGATTTCTGGGCAAGACTTGGTGGTGATTATTTAAGACTATGAGTGTATTAATACTATTGAACTATCTGAATAAAAGTTGTTACAGTGGTCAATCTGATGCTGTGAATATTTTACTGCAGTCCAAAAATTATATGTGAAATAATTTGAATATAATTTTTAAAATAGAAGAAACCATTCATTCTCCCTATTGATAATGGAGACCATTTTGGGAATTGCAGGATATCAGCCGGTTGCTGTATCTTTGCCACAGCTTTCTCAACCTTGCTCTGCTGCCCAGACCTGATCTCAGTACCCTGGAGTTCCAGGGCTGAAGAAGTAGCAGGGGCTTGACATCCTCTAAATTGCTTCTTGCCCCAGCAACAGGCACAGTGAAGGTGAAGCTCAGCAGGCCCCGGCCTACAGGACCACCAGATATCGGTGGAAAACCATCAGTTGTAAGTAGCTGCATGCTGAGAGTAATCATTAAGTTGAATTTTTAATCCACTAGAACAGATTCTATGAAATTATTCTGTTGAATTTTGTTGTGTGTGCTCTCCTGAGTGAGAGTAAGACAGAAGCTTAAGACACGGCAGAAGTTAAGTGTATCTATGGAGATACATCATCAAAGTGAAGGTCACCCATCTTGTGTGTAGGGCTGCTCTTCTGCTGTATAGTGGGTGCTAGGCATGTATATCCAGTCTGGCCTTCAGCCAACTGTTCCTGCATGAGCTCTTCTTATGCTCATTCCTTCCCACATCCCCAACGGCATGTGGTTGCTGATCTGACTGACAAGAACATTCACTACTAGTTAAGCCACAGTTACTAGTGGGCTGGATTGCTGTTTAGCAAACAGTCAGTGTATATATATGGCATATTAAATACTTTTATACTGAGCTCGTACTCCCTCCCCCCCTCTCTATATATAGATAGATATAGATATACACACACATACATACATATACATGTATGTATGTACACATATACATACATATACATTCCTACCTTTACTTCCTCCTATTATTATCATATGGCTTCCCTATGGTTGTTAAATGGTAAATGAGCTCAATAGAGCTCAGCAGTGTCTTCATCTTTACGAGCACACGTGTGTCTTTGCACAAAAACTGAGGCTGTGAAGAATGCCAAAGTAGAAGACCATGAAACACAGGCAGGCTCCAATCCAGCCTTTACAAAACTCCGCTGTATATGATTAGAAAATGTCTTATAACAGAATACTTATATTTATATTTATTTATACTTATATTTATATTCATTATACTTATATTTGGCCACAATTGTGTGTGTGTATATATATATATATATATATCCCACGGAATCCCACAGGAAGGAAAAGAAGACAGAACTCAGCTGTTGACTGCTAACCCCAAGTGCTTAAGGATTACCCACGGACACACTACATAGCATGCAGCTGGAGTCAGAAAGCATTGGTAGCATGGTTATATGCAATTATCTGTGTGACATGTTCTGAATTCCCAATAAACATCTCCTCCTACATTTGACACGTACAATTGTAGCATGTGTGTTTTCTTCATTTAACATAAGGTATTATTCTTAAAACCGGTTCCTGAAGCACCTAGCAAAACAACCTGGGATTCTTGATTAAAACATATTCCAAACTGTTCCGTGACAGACTTTTCCTACAGAGACGCAACACACACACATCTCCCCTGCCCAGATAGGGAGCCCATGATAGGCCAAAATAAAAACACCGCTGTTGTAGTACACTTACGGTATTGCTCAGCAAAGAAAACAGGCAGCATTTTCATAGATGCAAACCCTGCCAGACATCAGCAGAGGGAACCACCTGTCACGGCAAGCGCCGCCCTGGACAGTGGAACCCTGATTGTCTGTTCCCAGGGCTTCTATCAACACAGAAGCTCCTCAGGTGTTCTATTAAAAGCTTGTGCATATCTTGAGGAATCAAACATCTTTTACATAAAGCCAGCACCTGCAGATAATACAAAATGCCAAGGCCTAGGCAGCCCTTGCCCCAACAATGTACAAAACAGCCATTTTAAACATAGCTAGAAATGAACTGCAGCATACCACAGAAGTTCCAGCTGGCGAACCAGTGAGCTTTATTGGGTTTACTTACAGCAATATGGGTGAGGGGTTACTTAGAGAAGCAAAAATGGCTCTAAGAGGCTGCATCACCAAAGCCCATCCCAGCAAGGGTGACAGTTCACAAAAGCTGGGAACCTGGCGCACACTGCACAGCCTGCAGGCTAATCGGAAGGGTTAGGGAGCGTCTTTTCTAGGTGGCTCAGTTGGTCTGTGCTGCTTCTAATTTGTTAAGACTTTTTCAAGTTACAGTTCCTTATATTAAAAAAAAATTTCTAGGGTGCTTTCTGTTTCCAGATTGGTTCCTGATACAGAACTGGCAGCAGGAGTGAGCAAGGGACAGACTCTCAGCAATGGGATTCAGGAATGTCCAGTCATGTGTTCAGGTTTGAGAGCACTGCTGAGGTTCTTGCCAATGGGAAACTGCATGTTGGCATGACATACAATTCCACTCTCAGTGATTAAATCACCACCTGCACTGGTTTTGATAGAGCACTAACTGAAGCAATTCCCTGGGGAGCCCAAGGGCTGCTTGGTTGCTATGGTGATGGTGCGGCAACAAGCCTTCGGCATGTAATTGAATTTCCTGACTGCAGTGTGGCACTTCAAGAAATAAAAAGAAACACTCAAGTTTACAGTCTGAGCATCAGCAGACTTCCATGGCAGCCCTATTAGAATTTCACTACTGGCAACCACTGGCCATTGTTTTTGAAAATCAAACACAAAATCAACTGTGCAAGTGGCTGGATTAAGTAGCAGTTGAATTCATGACCTTTGCAAGGTTTTCATACAGATGCAAGAGAGGGTCTTGATTGGGAAATAATCAGACCCTGATACTTGGAATTGGGAAACCTTTCCTAGAAAACTCACTGATAATGTCTGGCTCAGAAGCCTAGGGAAAGAGGCCCCAGTAATTACTTTTTGTTGCCCTGACCTGAAGCCCGGATAAAATCTCAGCATACTTCAAAAACTCAGGTACACAGTATGGCCAAGGATGACACATTTTAGTCAGTACAGTTATTGAGAGACTTTTAAAATGTATTGGCAGAAACCTAAGGAATGTTGGTATGATTCTAAAGCAGTGAGACCAGGAAGAATAGGAGATAACACTGTATCACAGGAAGCTCGTTTATATGGTGTGCTAACCAGAGATTCCAGGTCATAAAATATGCAGCTGGGCGTGCCTGACACTTGGACTCCACTGCTTCTCATTCAGTGGGGATAAGATGCCAGGGTTCCCAAGGCACGGGGAGGAAGGACTCTGGGAATTCAGAAAGAGGGAAACATGGTGTCCAGGCCACACCCCCTGAGAAGGCCCAGCAGGCTCTCTGTTCACCAAAGTATTGAAAGACACAGATAAAGGACCATCCACAGCTTTTAAGAGTCTGTGGCTGCTTGCTGAGGATCAATACTTGTGAAAATAAGAAGGGAGGAAAAAAAGAGTCCCGTAAAACTGAACTCTGATGCAGGCTCAGTCAACTGCTGGGATTAAGGTTTTATAAATAACCAACCAAAATATTCTTGAACCACACAATTTCCTCACGGGCATATAATATGTTTTTCTTTTTCTTGGAAACTCAACGTCAGAAATAAATGCTGATGACTCTTTATTAAAAGATCAAAGGAAAAAACTGGGGCAAGAATTTCATGGCATGCCTGTACATAGCTACTTTTAAACTCCTATATGAAATTTATTCTTACAAATTGGGTAGAAGCAATTTGACCATTACTTGAAGGAAATTCATTTTAAACTTGCCATCATGGTATATCCCCATTTTCACAATTGTAAGCTCTTACCTTATTCCCAGAGCTTTGATATTTAAAACTTGATGAATTGTTAAAATAAAGTTATGTCGCTTAACGGAGAGTCCAGACGTTGAAATTTCCAATGCTCTTTATTAATCACAAACCATGTCAAATCTCAGGGAATCCCATACCCGGGAGGCTAAGCAGGGACTTCATTTCTTTTTCCATCTTCTCCTGCTTCTCCTCCGCCCTTCTCGCTGGCTTCTTCTTCCTTGTCCTCTGCTGTCTGTCTCTCTTTTCTCCCTTCTGCCCTTGCCCTAGTTCTTTTTTATTCCAAATCCTCTCTGTCTCCACCCAGCCTTCCAATATACAAATCAATGGAGCCTAACCTTCGTCTGCCTTAAGGCTAAGGACTGTCCCATTCTTGTGGAGAGCCGTATAGCCACTCCTTTGTTTACTGGTAGGCAGTGAATCCTTTACTTGCTTCAAGGACAGCTTACTGGAACATTATCCATAACTAAAATCTCCCACAACAATGAACTAAAAAAATTGTAGTTTTTAAAGAAAAGGATGTAAATCTTTAATTTTTCAATTATGAAAATTCCACATTAGACACACAGATCAGGGATAGAGACTTGTCTTTTATTTGCATGAGTTCTGGAAGCCACACAGTACTAGGAGTAGCAAGAAACTCTGAAAAATAGGCACAGTTCTTATCTGGAAAATTGTAAGCATAATCTAAAGATGCAACCACAGTAAAGTTAGAGAGACACCTGCACCAGAATACCCTCCTGTATATGAGAGAGAACATCAAATCTTAAATTCTAAGCCATGAGAAACCAGTTAAAATAACTCTTCATGTCAAAGCAGAAGAGAAACAGAGGAATCCACTACAAGACTAAAATAACAGATCATAGTATTTAAGAAATAATCAAAAAGTTACAAAACAGCCCAGTTTTAAAAATATCATTAACAGGGACTGGAGAGATGGTTCAGTGATTAAGAGCACTGGTTGCTTTCCCAGAGGAACCATGTTTGATTCCCAGCACCCACACAGCAACTCACAACCATCTATGACTCCAGTTCCAAGAGAATCCAGCACCTTCTTTGGCCTCCACAGCGACAAGGCACACATGTGGTACACAGACATAGATTCAGGCGAAACATTCATACACGTAAAAAATAAAATTTTTAAAAATCATTAACATTGAAAAATTACATAGGAAAATATGTGAGGAAAAATATCAAAACTGATTGAAAATAAAAATGGAATAAGTTGCTCTGAATATTAATAAAAGAAAAGGTGTCAAATAAAATGATAATATTAACAAGGGCAAAGAAAAATAACCACAAATTTGTGTCAAATTTGAATAGACAAATTATATTTAAAAGATAGCTACAGGACACGGGAGAAGATGATTTCATAGCTGATACTCTAGCTTGCTTTCTGTTGCTACGATGATTTGATGTAGCTGTGTTCTTCCTCTTAGAATAAGAAAGTATGCAACTTCTTCTTTTCTTCTTTTTCTCATTCTCTTCCTCCTCCTCTCCCTTCTCGTCTCCCCCCTCCTCCTTCTCCCCCTCTTCCTCCCCCCCCCCTCCTTTTTCCTTCTTTTTACAGGAGCCGATTAAGAACTTTGTATTTTTATGGAGATCTTGGACATTTACGTGTGGGCATTGTTAAAGACTGCGGGACTTTTACAAGTTGGAGCGTGTTTTATATTGTAACAGTAACATTAGATCCCAGTGACAACAAAATGGAGAGGGATTCATTTCGAGTGATGATGCTCAAGACGAAGTTGACGAGGGATCGAACGCCACAGTTTTCGTCAACTTGAGACAAACCTAGAAGTAAATAAGAGAGGAAATCTCAACTGAGGAATGGCCTCCACTAGTCTGGACCGTGGCAGGATTGTGGGGAAGTGTTCCCACTTGTTGGCTGATGTGGGAGGGCCCAGTCCAATGCAAGTGGTGCCACCCGGAGGTAGGTGGTTATGGGTTGTATAAGAAAGCAAGCTGAACAAGGCAAGAAGAGTAAGCCAGTAAGCTGTACTCCTCCACACCTCTGCTGCAGTTCCTGCCTCCAGGTTCCTGTCTTAAGTTCCCACTGTGGCTTCCTTAAATAATGAACTCTAATCTATAAACTAAATAAACCCTTTTATCCCAAGTTGCTTTTGATCATAGTGTTTTACAAAACCTAAGACACAGATATAACAAATACCATACCTAAAAAATATACATCACTTTATAATGGCAAAATATAAATAATATTTCATTTAAAATCAGTACAGAAAAACTTGACAGCTCTTCTAATCAATACACAGAATTAAGTAAATATAAATAATTGTAATTTTAATTTGTTTAAATAGTATTTAAGTTTATTAAGAAAGGACATTAAGTAAATATCATGTATAATTGAAGAGTTTGTAAAACTACTATTTTTAATTATGCAATTATTCGCTTAGAAAACTTAAGACTCCTATAAAAATTATGACCAAAATTATTAATTTACGATGGGGTATAGCTTAAAAATAAAATTGGAAAAATTAATAGATTTATTTACATTAGGAAAATTTCTCAGAAGAGACGATCAAGGGCTGGTGAGGTGGCTCAACGAAAGGCACTTGCTGCTGAGCCCACAACATAAATAAGTTTAATAAAAACGAAGATCTCCATGAACAATGGTTAAAAGCTACAACATCTAGGAGAAACATAACTATAAAAACACAAATCAAGGTCTCTACAAATAGAATAGAAAACCACACCGCTTCTGGATGTTAAGACTTGATGGCTTAAAAAATCGTACTTCAGAGGCTGTGGCTATAGCTGAGTTGGTAGAGTGCTTTTTCCTGGGTTCCATCCCAGCACTGCATAAACTGGGCATAGTAACACATGCCTGTAATACTAGCAGGAGGATCACAAGTTCAAGGTCATTCTCAGCTACATAGCTAGTTAGAAGGGCAGCCTGGGGCAGGAGATCCTCTAACAACAACAGAAAGTGATAACTGTACTTCAATACAAATTTAATGAATAGCAAGCTAGTTTATTATTTTAAATAATTTTTGAGAGTTTCATACACAAGTACTGTATTACATCATTTCTACCTCGTCCCCTCTCCCTCCAGTTCCTCCCATGTGTACCCCACTCCCTTTGGAATTCATGACCCCGTTTAATTATTATTGTTATACACTCACATGCACACACATTCACACACATACATGTATGTGCATATGCATGCATATATATCCTGCTGGGCCCGTTTGGTGTTACTTGTATTTAGGGCTGATCACTTGGAATTAGATAAGTTATCGAAGTTTATTCTTGGGAGAGACCGATTCTTCCTCTCTCAGCAGCCATTAATTGCCCTTAGCTGTTCATCTAGGGTGGAGCCTTGTGGGATTTCCCTCATCCCGGTTGGCATATCAATTGGTATCGCCATTCTGCAGTCTTATCTAGACTGCCTTGATAAGATTTTATGGTGCAGTTTCCTCTCATATACAGAAATTAGTGTTAGAGCAAAAGTTATGTTTTAAATTTCAATTACTTTGCCTAAATCTATAAAACAAAAAGACAGACAGCTTCCTGGAACACTGTTCATGTGAGATACACAAAGATGTAGTCTTGTAATCCCACTTGCCCATGGTCAGATAACCTCCTGGAATGGTGGGTAGGGGTGTGTAGATTCTATTTGGTTAATCCAAATGCACTGGATACACTTACTCGCTTGTAGTCGGGCGAGATAAATACTTGCCCCTGATTGGACCTGGCGGGAAATACATAGCCTTATGGAATCTGCCTTTTAAAGCATCTGTTCCAGGTGAACTGGCTCCATTTCTTGGGAACCAGGAGTAGGGAACCTTGGAATGGTCCTGGTCAGAGCCCATCTTCCTGGTCAGTATTTAATTAACTTAATTAAAGCTTGCTTCAAATTTGGCTCAATTGTGGTGATGGTCTTATTCTCAACCGGTGGGACTTACACTAGCTGCTCTAACACTTGTTCTGCCCTTGGTGCTCTCTGAGACTTAGGTGTTGGGGTTTGTTGTAGATGTTGTTTGTTGGGGTTGGGCACCCTATGGTCGACTATTGCCCTTTCCTAAACTAGTATTACTTTTAAACATATTTAATTTTATATTTGAGATTTATTTTTATTTTATGTGTATGAGCATCTTATTTGTATGTACATACGTGTAGCATCCATGGATGGCAGAAAAGGGCATCAGATCCCCTGGAACTGAGATTACAGACCATTGTGCTAGCCATCGTCATGTGGGTTCTGGGGACTGAACCCAGGTCCTCTGGAAGAGCAGTCTGTGCTCTTAGCATCTGAGCCGTTTCTTCAGACCCCTCTACCTGTATTCTAAACATTTGCCATTAGACTCACAGATAACTGTAGCTCTAACCCCTCCTCAAAGAAGCTTCTTTTTGCTGCAGATGCAGGTTATGACAGAATTCCCCAGCTGTCAAAATGCAGGGAACAACTAGCTGGTGGTAAAAAATCCGGAGCAAAGCCCAGAGAAATGTGATTACAGAGTAACAGAAGGAAGGAGCAGTGGGTTACCCCTGTAACATCCAGGGTAGAGGCAGGAGAATCATTATAGGTTCAGGGCCAGCTCAGGCTAGAGTGACACACACTCTCTCTTTCCCTCCCTCTCTCTCTCTCTCTCTCTCTCTCTTCACACACACACACACACACACACAGACATATACGTTTAAAAAAAAAGTCACAAGAAAGTAGTAATAGAACTCAATTTTTATTACAAAATGTAAATCCACAATCGTCAAATCATTATGAACAGAGTACAGCCTGTAAAAAGGATTTTGTGAAAACTGTGTAGTAGAATTCCCAGAAAGAAGCTGTGACCACAGAGGCCAACTGACCAGAACTACAGTGGCGGGGACTTTTGAATGTTGCCAAGTCCAGAGCCAAATTATATTGAGCCTTCTTATTCTTCTGCATCTGACCTAACCTCTTTGTAACTATTGGGTAAAATTTTTGGAATGTTCAACAAGACTCTTAGTCAAAAGGACTAAGAAATCCGTCTAATGGCATCTGAGGAGTATAACAAAGTTTCCCCCACCCCAAGTGTTGCTAAAACCTGCCTACATGATATACCCACCAACGGGTTTGCAAGGCGTGATTTTTGTTTTCATACTTTTTAAAACTGAAACATGAAACAGAATTTGGGGTAACCTGAATCTGTTCCTGGGGCCACTTGGTCATATTTGGCTCTAGAATAAACGATATCTTATTTTTTTTGAGGTAAGTTGTGGTTTTAGATAGACAAAATTTATTAAGATTTTAAAACATCAAAGCGGATACTTTCAATGGGAACACGGTTTACTAAGAATTCCTTTTTCCAAGTCTGAAACCAAAAATTTAAGGTCGCATTGTTTCAATTTGTCTCCAAACGCAACTTGTGTAAGTCATACACGCTCCTTCAGCTATGAAACACGACCATTTATTTCACGAATTCCCAAACTACTTAACGGATTAGCCTGACAAAATCTCTTTCCTTGGTCTTCCACGCCACCGTCTCATCCAAGCTGTCCTTCTCCGGCTGGACCCGGCGGGGGCTGGCTGTGCACCTAGGGCCAGAGCCTCAAGCTGGAGAACCGGCTTCGCCACACCCTGACCTCCAAACCCAGCACAGGGGGCGGAGCCTGGCCGCGCGCATGCGTGCTGGGCGCCGTCGGCGGCCGGGCCTGTTTGAGCATGCGCGGGGATTTGAAGGCGCGGGTTGCTGGTTTGCAGCTTGGCTTGGCGATCGCTGTGCTTTAAACACCCGGGGAGCGGTGCAGCGCCTTTCCTGCTGGGGCCTCGGTGAGGCGAAGCTG